>JAFLJL010014871.1:23086-28086 GCA_018398815.1 Conus ventricosus | reverse complement strand
TGTCTCTCTCTCTCTCTCTGTCTCTCTCTCTCTGTCTCTCTCTCTCTCTCTCCTCTCTCTCTCTCTGTTTGTCTGTCTGTTTGTCTCTCTGTCTGTCTGTCTCCAAATCTCCTTGCTCTCTATCAATGTCTCTGTCTGTCTGTCTGTCTGTCTGCTTGTCTGTCTGTCTGTCAGTCTGTCTTTCTCTGTCTGTCTGTCTGTCTGTCTGCCTGTCTGTCTCTCTGTCTGTCTGTCTGTCTGTCTGTCTCTCTCTCTCTCTCTCTCTCTCTCTCTCCTCTCTCTCTCTCTCTCTCTTCTCCCCCTTCTCTCTCTCTCTCTCTCCTTCCTCTCTCTCTCCTCTCTCTCTCTCTCTTCTCTCTCTCTCTCTCTCTCTCTCTCTTGCTCCGTTGCTCACCAGTCTCCCCGCGAAATGCTTTCGTAATCCTGTCACCCCATACGTACAGTGTTTCAATTCAATACAATTATTACTTCCTAAAACTGAGTCATGTTTCACTGCGTTTGTTTGGTTTGCAAGCTTGTTTGTCCGCTAGCAAGAATATGCAAAAATTACTGAACCTATTTTAAGGAGACTGTGGTGGAAAAAGATGGAATGTAACCCGAATATATCCAAATAAATCATGAAGGACTGACGCAGAATCCCGATATCAAGGTTTAAAAATTCACCTTAATGAGACTTTCTCCAAAGATAAAAGGTAGTATAAGGCGGGATCCATTAAATACTGATACGAATCCGTGTTGCAGATTCAGATCCGTTCGACCTTGGTAGAGATCTGCGTTGTTTTAAGGGTGGAGGGAAGGAGTTCCTCGAGTCTTGTGTCAGTGGAAATGTTGCGACGAAGTGTGAAAGTCCAGGGACGTGTGTGGTAAACAGTGGCAACACTATCCTGTTACACACCGCACAGAATGCCAACTGCTTGGATCACTTACGAAATGGATTGCAGAATCCTGTCAACTTCGAAAAACTTGTTTTTCTTCTCATGAACAGGACGAATGAATGGAACATTGTCACTTCTGCTAGATTACATGTGTAAAAAAAAACAAAAACGGTGAGGTCGTGATTTTACGCATGAGTCAGTGAGTATTGGTTGGACGTGTACATGAAGCACCTAACCGCGTCGTTTTCATCTTTCTTTGCTGAAATGGTGGTCATCTGCAAAACTTTGATATTCGGGCAGTTTTTGTTCTGTCATGCTTCTTTCTTGCCGTTTTAAAATCCGTCTTTTTTCCCCATACACCATATTCTGTGTCAGCAGCAATAAACATTCTTTTGTCAATCTGTCTGTCTGTCTGTCTGTCTGTCTGTCTGTCTGTCTGTCTCTCTCTCTCTCTCTCTCTCTCTCTCTCTCTCTTCCTCTCTCTCTCTCTCTCTCTCTCTCTCTCTCCGTTCAACCTGTGATCCCTATTTACCCGTCTTCCTACTCCCCCACCCCAACCCTTACCTCCTGTTAAGAGGCACATGTTGAACGATAAAATGAAGTATGAATTTTCTTCAGATTCTGTCGATCCTGGGCGTGGTGTAAGTGGATCTCAATTAAAGTACATAATTAGTTAGGGTCAGATCTGCCATACATTTTTCATTTACGGTAAAGGACGCATAGTAACGAAACAGCTGCCTTAATAAAATCATATGGTTGTAAGAAAGCAAGTACCGATGAAACGTAGGTATAGTCTTACGTGAGATCTTTTTCCTGTGGCAAGAAAATAGAACAAGCCAAAACAGCACATTATAACTAAATACAAAGGAACAACATACGGGAAACTGCGAAGACCATGATACAGTACAAAAGCAACAACAACAACAACAACAACAACAACAAACTGGGCCATTGTTGTTGTCTATTGGTTGGACGTTAAAATCTCTTCCCTCACACCTTCCACCGGAACTGGTATTTGAATTCTACTGTTCCTAAAGGTCAAGTGTTACTGACCCGATCCCCCTCAGTACTACACCTAATGATAAATGTTCCGGAAGATTAGAAGGAGCCTAAGTCTGTGGCGAAGTGTGTCTTTCATCTTGGCTGAGTCGAAGTCTGGAGCTGTACTCTTTGATTTAAGTTCCCGACGCTTTGGCATGGTGAGTGGAGAGGGTTTCTTTCATCTCCGTTTCTTTCTTTCTTCCTCCCCCCCCCCCCCCCCCCCCCCTCCAACTTTCTCCACCCCCACACCTCCTCCCACCAGCCTCTAGTCCTGCCCCCCACCCCCTCCCCCACCCCCCAACCCTGGACTTTTCCCCCCAGTGACAAGATCTTTAGTTTCCGTTCAGTAGAATCATTCTGATGGTGCTCGTACCGGCTACCCCCCACACAGTAACACCACCGCGTGTGTTCTGTCTATCAAGGAGCGATAAATATCAAGTTTGTCAAGAGGTAACCCAAGTGAGGAGACACCGCACCACTGGTGCTGATTCTCTCGCACTGCGTTCAATGATTCCCGTTTGGATTCCAATATACGTAGGAAATAGCTTGCAAAGCCCACCACCCTCTTCCCCCTCCACCCCCTCTGGAGTCAGCATAGGGGAGCGTTCCCGCTGAAAGGCGCTACCATGTCAAACCAGCAACAGTCACCACAGACTTGCCATTTACTGACAAATGTAACCAGAACACATCAGTGGCGTGAACATGGAGACTAAAGGGAGGTGAGGGCGCCACAAAAGCGAGAAATAAGGGTCACCGAATCTAAGACTTTTCCTGGTAGATGGCCTTGATTAAAAGTATATCTACCCTTTACTCCTCTCCCTCCCTCCTCCCCCCTTTCCCCCCCCCCCCCCCCCCCCCCCCCCCCCCCCCCCCAAAAAAAAAGGTTGAAGTCCTCACCGAACAATTATGTCACGATAAACGGATTCAGATGGAAGAAGATACATTTTCTCTTGAAAACTTGAAAACTAAAACAATAACAAACAAACAAAAATAATCCATCTTCTGCTAGTGTTTCTTTTCTTTGTGATAACGCTCGCTCTCTCTCCTACAGACTTATAGAGAAAAATGCTAGGATGAAAAGGATTTTCCTATTTTGCCTGATGTAATTTGACAGTGACTGATATTTCAAAAGAAATCTGAAATTCCAAATGAAACAATAATTGTGGTTGCTCTTCACGCTGTTATGTTGTTTGACACTGTTACATTTACATTTGACAGTTACATTTGACATTTACAAACGAACAACGCTGTATTATAAGATATGAACAATAATAAATTGAAAGTTCCAGGCTATGACAATTGGGTATGAAACTGTCACAAGCTTTTCAAAGTGTGGCTTCATTTCTGGACGACAATAGCAGATTTGATTGAAAGTTACAATGACCGTTATAGTATTTAGGTTTGATTCGCTTCTGTCATAGATCAGGAAGAACATAATAGCCAAACAAGAAAACAATGTGACGGTCCTTCGCTTCATTACACAATCGTGTTCATAACCCATTCTACATCTAGGATGATGGCAAGCAAAATCAGATATAGCAGTTCTACACTCAGTCAAAGCACTTTGCAATACCTTTTCACGTCAATTCCAGTATCATGTTCAACCTCACAAATACTTATAAACCGTCTATATTCACCAAATCTGTCACTAGCATGCACGTATTATACCAACCCTATCACCTGCAGTCTGCAACCCTTCGTAGAAAGAACTAAAGAAATGTGAAAAACCTTGAACTCCTTAATTGTCCGAACTAAAATAAACCCACATGAATTCAGCCACTGGCGAATATTTTAAGTTATGTCTTCATGTCAGTGCTGTCCAAATCCTATAAAGTTTTGATAACGTCCAAAAGCCAGCCTTCCCTTGTCTCTCAGTGTTATTAATTTGAGCCAGTATTCAACATATTTTGTATCAGAGTTGATATGAATCTGATCTCTCTCTCTCTCTCTCTCTCTCTCTCTCTCTCTCTCTCTCTCTCTCTCTCTCTCTCTCTCTCTCTCTCTCTTCTCTCTCTCTCTGCCAGTATTCAACATATTTTGTATCAGAGTTGATATGAATCTGATCTCTCTCTCTCTCTCTCTCTCTCTCTTCTCTCTCTCTCTCTCTCTCTCTCTCTCTATATATATATATATATATATATATATATTATATATTATATAGAATGCTGAACAATTAAGTAGTTGGGGGAAAACAAGTGCAGGTTAACGATTCTTCAGTCGTTATAATAATGACTTGGCAAAGATTTGAACTTAAAAAAATAAAATAAAATAAGTATTGAAGATGAAGAAAATGGGGAGAATATATTATAAATATGAGAAGCCCTTCAATAGCCGCCTGAGGGAACCATTGTATCCCTCTCGAAGGCAGATCTATTTGTATTGCCTGCTCATATATATATATTATATATATATATATATATATATTTATATATATATATATATATTATATATATATATTATATATATATCTAATATATAAATGGCAAATTCTGTCTGCGTGTCTGTGTGTGTGTGTGTGTGTGTGTGTGTGTACGCTATAGACTCAAAAACGGCTCAACCGATTGTAATGAAATTTGGCAGGTACGTCTGTTGTGACCCGAGGATGGTTTTGGGCTAATCTCTAAAAAATAAAACCGTTAAAAACCGTTAAAAAACTGTTATAACGGTTTCAAAGACATCTTTTTCCTCTGCTTTTCATCAAATGGCCGTTGTGACATTGCACAGGTACATCGAACCTAGAGGGACATCTCCCGAGTAACATAGGGTCATTGGACAGTTTCTACGACAGTTATTTATGACCGTTAAAAACCGTTAACAACACGTACCCCCTAAAAACGATAAAAAAATACATCTTTTCTGATGTTGGCGGCAAAGGGAGTCGTCGGATCGCCACCAAACTTGGCATGAGTCTAGAGGACATTCTGTGGATAACACTGGGTCATTCGATAGTTTTTATGACCGTTATTTATCACCGTTAAAAAGCGTTATTTTCTAAATTTAGACCTTTCTTGATGAAATTTGGTATACAGGTGAAGTTTTAAATGCTGAATAATGATAAACAACTTACACCATGACCGTTAAAAA
>JAFLJL010014871.1:15000-22086 GCA_018398815.1 Conus ventricosus | reverse complement strand
GAGAGAGGATTCAATTCATATCAACTCTGATACAAAATATGTTGAATACTGGCTCAAATTAATAACACTGAGAGACAAGGGAAGGCTGGCTTTGGACGTTATCAAAACTTTATAGGATTTGGACAGCACTGACATGAAGACATAATTTTAAAATATTCGCCAGTGGCTGAATTCATGTGGGTTTATTTTAGTTCGGGACAATTAAGGATTCAAGGTTTTTCACATTTCTTTAGTTCTTTTCTACAAGGGTTGCAGACTGCAGGTGATAGGGTTGGTATAATACGTGCATGCTAGTGACAGATTTGGTGAATATAGACGGTTTATAAGTATTTGTGAGGTTGAACATGATACTGGAATTGACGTGAAAAGGTATTGCAAAGTGCTTTGACTGAGTGTAGAACTGCTATATCTGATTTTGCTTGCCATCATCCTAGATGTAGAATGGGTTATGAACACGATTGTGTAATGAAGCGAAGGACCGTCACATTGTTTTCTTGTTTGGCTATTATTTTTCTTCCTGATCTATGACAGAAGCGAATCAAACCTAAATACTATAACGGTCATTGTAACTTTCAATCAAATCTGCTATTGTCGTCCAGAAATGAAGCCACACTTTGAAAAGCTTGTGACAGTTTCATACCCAATTTGTCATAGCCTGGAACTTTCAATTTAATTAATGTTCAATATCTTATAATACAGCGTTGTTCGTTTGTAAATGTCAAATGTAACTGTCAAATGTAAATGTAACAGTGTCAAACAACATAACAGGTGAAGAGCAACCACAATTATTGTTTCATTTGGAATTTCAGATTTCTTTTGAAAATATCAGTCACTGTCAAATTACATCAGGCAAAAATAGGAAAATCCTTTTCATCCTAGCATTTTTCTCTATAAGTCTGTAGGAGAGAGAGCGAGCGTTATCACAAAGAAAGAAACACTAGCAGAAGATGGATTTTTTTGTTTGTTTGTTATTGTTTTAGTTTTCAAGTTTTCAAGAGAAAATGTATCTTCTTCCATCTGAATCCGTTTAAATCGTGACATAATTGTTCGGTGAGGACTTCAACCTTTTTTTTTGGGGGGGGGGGGGGGGGGGGGGAAGGGGGGAGGAGGGAGGGGAGAGGAGTAAAGGGGTAGATATACTTTTAATCAAGGCCATCTACCAGGAAAAGTCTTAGATTCGGTGACCCTTTATTTCTCGCTTTTGTGGCGCCCTCACCTCCCTTTAGTCTCCATGTTCACGCCACTGATGTGTTCTGGTTACATTGTCAGTAAATGGCAAGTCTGTGGTGACTGTTGCTGGTTTGACATGGTAGCGCCTTTCAGCGGGAACGCTCCCTATGCTGACTCCAGAGGGGGTGGGAGGGGGAAGAGGGTGGTGGGGTTTGCAAGCTATTTCCTACGTATATTGGAATCTCAAACGGGGAATCATTGAACGCAGTGCGAGAGAATCAGCTCCAGTGGTGCGGGTGTTCCTCACTTGGGTTACCTCTTGAAAACTTGATATTTATCGCTCCTTGGATGACAGAACACACGCGGTGGTGTTACTTGTGGGGGGGTTTAGCGCGTACGAGACCATCAAATGATTCTACTGAACGGAAATAAAAGATCTTGTCACTGGGGGGAAAACGTTCCAGGGTTGGGGGGTGGGGGAGGGGGTGGGGGGGCCAGGACGAGAGGCTGGTGGGAGGAGGTGTGGGGGGTGGAGAAGTTGGGGGGGGGGGGGGGAGAGGAAGAAAGAAAGAAACGGAAGAGATGAAAGAAAACCCTCTCCAATCACCATGCCAAAGCGTCGGGAATTAAATCAAAGATAGTACAAGCTCCAGATTCGACTCAGCTCAAGATGAAAGACCACACTTTCGCACAGACTTAGGCTCTTCTAATCTTCCGGAAATTTATCATTAGGTGTAGTATGAGGGGGGATCGGGTCAGTAACCACTTGACCTTTAGGAAACAGTAGACTTCAATTACCAGTTCGGTGGAGGGGTTGAGGGAAGAGATTTTTAACGTTCCAACCAAGAGACAAAAACATGGCCAGAGTTTGTTGTTGTTGTTGTTGGTGTTGTGTGTTGCTTTGTACTGTATCGTGGTCTTCGCAGTTTCCCGTATGTTGGTCCTTTGTATTTTTGGTTATAATGTGCTGTTTTGGCTTGTACTATTTTCTTGCCACAGGAAAAGATCTCACGTAAGTTACTCTACCTTACGTTTTCATCGGTACTTGCTTCTTACAACCATATGATTTTATTAAGGCAGCTGTTTTCGTTACTATGCGTCTTTACCGTTTATTTTAAAATTGAAAAATGTATGGCAGATCTGACCTAACTAATTTTGTGTACTTTATTTTGAGATACTTACCACCACGCCCAGGATCGACAGAATCTGAAGAAATTTCTTACTTCATTTTATTCGTTCAACATGATGCTCTTAAAGGAGGTAAGGGGCGTTGGCGGTGGGGGGAGTAGGAAGACGGGTAAATACGGGGATACACGGTTGAACGGAGCAGAGAGAGAGGAGAGAGACGAGAGAGGAGGTTGAGGAGATGAAGAGAGGAGAGAGAGGTGAGAGAGAGAGACGAGAGTGGGAGAGAGGGAGAGTAGAGAGAGAGAGAGAGAGAGGACAGGACAGACAGACGACAGACAGACAGACAGACAGATAGATTGACAAAAGATATGTTTATTGCTGCTGAACACAGAATATGGTGTATGGGGAAAAAAGACGGATTTTAAAAACGGCAAGGAAAGAAGCATGACAGAACAATACTTTTTATGCCCCGAATATCAAAGTTTTGCAGATGACCACAATTTCAGCAAAGAAAGCTGAATACGACGCGGTTAGGTGCTTCATGTTACACGTCCAACCAATACTCACCTGACTCTGGGTAAAATCACCGACCTCACCGTTTTTGTTTTTTTTTACACATTGTTAATCTAGCAGAAGTGACAATGTTCCAGTCATTCGTCCTGTTCATGTGAAGAAAAACAAGTTTTTCGGAAGTTGACAGGCTTCTGCGATCCATGTCGTAAGTGGATCCATGCAGTTGGCATTCTGTGCGGTGGGTTTACAGGACCCTGATAGGGTTTGCCACTGTTTACCACACACGTCCCTGGACTTGCACATCTTCGTCGCAACTTTCCATGACACAAGGACTCGAGGAACGCCTTCCCTCCACCCTATAAACAAACCAGCAGATCTCTACCAAGGTTCGATACGGGAGCCTGAATCTGCTACAGGATGCGGTTCAGTATTTAATGGATCCGCCTTATACTACCTTTGATTTTGGAGGAAATGTCTCATTAAGGGGTTTTTTTAAAACCTCTTGATATCGGGATTCTGCGTCAGTCTTCATGATTATTTGGATCAAGTCGGGTTTACATTCAATCGTTTTTTCCTCCACAGTCTCCTTAAAATAGGGGTCCAGTAATTTTGGCATATTCTTGCTAGCGGACAAACAAAGACTTGCAAACCAAATCGAAGCCAGTGAATACATGACAACTCGTTTTTTTAGGTAGTTTTAATGGTATTGAATTGAAACACTGTAACGTATGGGGTGGGTGACAGGATTACGAAAGCATTTCGCGGGGCGGACTGGGTGATGCAACCGGAGCAAGGAGAAGAGAGATGAAGAGAGAGGAGAGTAGAGGAGAGAGAGGAGGAGAGAGGGAGGAGAGAGAGAGAGAGAGAGAGGAGCGAGAGAGAAGGGGGAGGGGAGAGAGGAGAGAGAGGAGAGAGAGAGAGAAGCGAGAGAGAGTGGAGAGAGAGGGAAGAGGAGGAGAGAGAGAGGAGAGAGAGACAGACAGACAGACAGACAGACAGGAGAGACAGACAGGCAGAAGACATGACAGACGACAGAGAAAAGACAGACTGACAGACAGACAGACAAGCAGGACAGACTGACAGACAGACAGAGACATTGATAGAGAAGACAAGGAGATTTGGAGACAGACGACAGAAGAGACCAACAGGACAGACAAACAGTTGGAGAGATGAGAGAGAGAGAGAGAGAGAGACAGAGAGAGATGTGACAGAGCAGGAGATGAGAGAGAGGTGGGGTGAGTAGCAGTGAGGATGAGGAGGGAGGATGAGATGAGTGATGAGTGGATGAGAGAGAGTATTCAATCTCGTTGTCGCTAGCGTAACCATGATACTATGTTCTACAATATTACCACGTCTGCTGCTTACCGCTACTGCTATTTGCAGCTACTGCGTTGCTGTACTATTACTACCACTACTAACCACCACCACTACCTACTACTACTACCTTTCTACTCCTACCACCGGTGCTTCGCTGTCTGCTGTTGCGCTGGGCTGCTGCTGCTGACTGCTGGCTACTACTACTACGACCACTACCAAGATGCTGCTTCTACGCTACTACTACTACTACTACTACATATTATACTACTACAACTACCATACTATGAAACACCACCAAAGCCATTTACTGCTTAGGACAACTATGATCTATACTACGACGACGACCGACGACGACGCGGTACTTATAAGACTACGACTAGAACAACGACGACTACTACTACTGCTATATTACTGCTGCTGCTGCTGCTGCTGCATGCGGCTGTTGCTGCTGCTGCTAGAACATTATATTTGGTGTCAAATGACCTTGACAACCTATTGCGAAGAAAATTGGCTCAGATATGGACACTTTTGTTCAAGCCAGAAACCCTTGCCCCCCGAAAAAAAAAAAAGGAATTTACTAATCATCTAGAGTACTGGTGCTCGCGGAAGGAAAGTGATAAGGGTTGTTGGGAGGAGGGTGAGGGATAGGATGGCGGTGGGGCACTTGATTGTGATTGAGAATGGTCCTGGTTAACACCTGATTGTGTCGTTTTTTTTTGGGGTGAGTCATATGCAGTCCATAAGCCTCGTCTCCCGACTGTCGTCTTGGTTTTCACCAAAATGTTACGTGGAAAGGATGATGTTGTGCACCCAAGGATAAAGGGTGCTGCTGATTTTCATGCAGCATGGCTATCTGGTTACATCGCTTGGGCTTGTATGGAGAATTGTACAAGGTTATGCAATTCTTTATATAGTAGTTTTCTGGTTTGTACCGTCCACTATCATTCAAGTTTTGTGAAAAGTCTCTAATGATAGGATATTCGAAGTCGCTACCGTATTGTGCATTGTTTGAAGTGGTGTTATACGTTGTTCTGTTCAAATATGGTTACAGTAAGATAAGGTAATAAACGGTACAGAAGATTGCTAACATGGCGTAATCCCAATTGGCAAAACATGCAGTTATGTTGCATGTGATATCGAAATCAACACTTTCGACTACAAACCGTGCGCTTTTTTTTTCATAATAATGTGTTGTTGTTGTTGATGTTGTTGTTGTTGTTGTGTGTTGTTGTTGTGGTTGTTGTTGTCGTTGTTGTTGTTGTTGGTTGTTGCTGCTGTGGTTGTTGGTTGTTGTTGTTAATGATGATGATGATGACGATGTGATGACGACGACCACGGACGACGACGACGGCGACACGACGATGTGTTGAGATGATGATGATGATAATGATGATGTTGATGCTGTTGATGATGATGATGATGATGATGATGGTGATGCTGATGTTGTTATTGTTGTTGTTTGTTGTTGTTGTTGTTGTTGTGTGTTGTTGTTGTTGTTGTTGTTGTTGTGGTTGTTGTTAAGCTTGTCCTTGTTGTTGTTCGTCGTTGTTGTTTCTCGTTGCTGTTTGTCCTTTTCTTATTTCGGAAGGCAAAATGGTGGGCGAGGTGCCTGGGTAGTATGAGAAGGGACGGTTTGATGGGGGTTGCTCTAATCATTGCTGTGCTGCTTTGGAAACCTAGAAAAATCAGAGTTTCGTTCGTCCGCAACAATGTTAAAGATTTTCAATGGATCGTTCCATTCAACAGCCAGAACCAAGGATCTGGGAAGATCAGAAGAGGTTTGAGCCGAGAATGGCCCGCTTGGATCTAGGCGAAATCTCAGGTTGGAGGTCTTGGTCCGTGGTGTTGAGGGAGAGAGGGTGAGGTGTATTGAGGTGGCTGGGTGAGATGGAGGGAGGGGGGTGGAGGGGTAGAACGACGAGCGTCCCTTTCGTGGTCCTCTTCGCTTGTTGGCTGGTAGCTGGTCACTCCAAGTGTTCCCATGTGCCATGGAAAATGTGGAGATCTTCTATTTGTAAAAACAATACTGTTGAAGTATATCGTGTTTGTTTAACACAGAATAGAAACAACCTAAACATCAGAGCGTTGACAGAGCAGCAGGGCAGTGTAGCTCCACTGCGGATTACGTTTGAAAAAAAAAAAAAAACAATATTGATTGCGCCTGTTTACTGTCAGTACTGGGCTGTGATAGGAGGGGACCTGGATGTAGCTGTGCACGGCAAGAGCCGGGCTGAACTGTGTTGTGGAGAAGTGATGTCACTGAGAAATCAAGGAACGTACAAAAGCACAATGCCAACACTTTACCGACACTGCAACACTTCACAAAAAATGCCAGCATTTGTACAGGACAAAACGTAAAACACTTTTAGGACTGTGTAACATTTAAGAGGACAGTGTAACACCTTTACAGGACAACGTAACACTTTACAGGGACTATTGTAACACTTATAAGGGGACAGTTGTACACTTTACTGGGGAGGACCCTATGAAACATTTTACAGGACTATGTAACACTTAAGAGGCAGTGTAACACTTTACCGGACTGCGTAACGCTTAAGAGGGACAACGTAACCGAACACTTTATATGACAATGTAAACACTTAAGAGGACAGTGTAACACTTTACAGGTCTATGTAAGCTTAAGGGGACAGTTGTAACACTTTACGGGGAAATTATTGTAACACTTAAAGAGGGACTGTGTAACACTTTACAGGACAATGTAACACTAAGAGGCCAGTGTAACACTTTTAACAGGATAATGTAACACTTTACAAGAAATGTAACACTTACGAGGCAGTTTGTAACACTTTCCAGGACAACGTAACACCGTTTTAAGGACAATGAAAGACGTAAGAGTGACGTGTAACACTTTACAGGACAATGTAACACTTTTACAGGACAATGTAACACTTTTACAGGAAACAATGTAACACTTTCGAGGACAGTGTAACACTTTAC
>JAFLJL010014871.1:0-10000 GCA_018398815.1 Conus ventricosus | reverse complement strand
GCGATCATTAATATGCTTAAATTTTAAAATATTTAAGGTTTAGGGTTTCAACACGTATGATTGATCGGAGTTTTATTTAATTGTTTGCTTCATCAATGTGTTGCCATGTATAATCCATATTATGAAAATTCTTTTTTCCGCCCCCGTTGTAGGGCAACCATTTTTAGAAGATGTGATTTTTTGTGAATGCAGATTTATTATTTAAAGAATCGTTAAACGAGTTAAATTTAAATAACCCGAAGCTTTTTTTGTGGATCAAAGTGATCTGTATAATAGGGAAGTTTAAACCCTTTGTTTTAAATTCCATTAAAAAGGAAAAAATTAAAATTTGGAAAATTCATCAAGCATAACCCCTTGGGGAAAAACTCAGTCAAGGCAGTTGGGAAATTATTCGTATACTTTTTTTCCTTCTTTGTTGATGAGCTTCATCTTTAAAAGCGATTTTTGAAGGAAACCCGATTGAAAATAAATAGAGCAATAGTGCAATTTTTAAAGTGTGTTTAGAAACGTGGATGGAGGGAAATATTTGATTTTCCCCACCACAGTGCAAGTTTAAAAGACAATTGTTACCCTTGCAGGTCTCGCCCTTCTTTTCTTTGGGGTTTCTTTCTTATCCCCGTTTTTTTCCTACTCCTGTTTTACCCCAAATCCTTTCATCTTCCCCCTTCGGCAAAAGTCTTTACCCCGCAATCCCTCGTGGGGAAAGGAAACGTGCTGGTGTGTCGACCTTCCGGATCTGGGGGAGAACTGTAAAAACGTCAGGGGGAACTCCGGAACGCTACAAAATTCCCGTGAAGCTGAGTGACAATAAACATAAAACACCCCCTTTCCATATCCAAGCCCCCAAAAACACACTCGACATTTTTTCTTACATATATATCATCTTGTGCATGATAATTTTTTTTGTGTGTTTTCCCCCGGGGAAGATATTTTTGTAGCAGGGAAATTATATTCGTGCTATGCAAAAAGTAAAGGGAAGAAGGACAGAGATTTTCGTTTTTGGTGTATGGGAGTTTTATTTCTTTTAATGAAACTCTTTTCATGGGCAAAAAACCGGCCCTAAACATACAAAGCAACATCGACTATTCAGGGCGGGTTTCATCTTTCTTTTTTATTTTTAACTTAAAAAAATTCAGTTGTTAAATTAAAGATAAAACCCTCCGATTACATTTTTGGGAAAGAAAGTAAAGGGTGATGGGCCGAAAGCTTGACTTTCCTTTGGGTTTCTATCGTTTTCCCGGCACCCCAACCCATCTTTTTGGGAAGGGGGTCTTTTTAAAAACGTCCACATATTTTTTGGGGGTCGCCCGGGTCTTTCGATCTGAAAGTCCTTTGGAGGTCAGGACGCAGGCAAGGATTGTAGCCCCGCAACCTTTTCACTCTTTTTCCAGTGGGGGGGTTTGGGCGGTGTGCTCGATGATCTTTATATGTGTTGCCCAAACTAAACATATAAATGGGAAAAAATTTAAATTTCAATTTTTTGTTCATAATCTTTTGGGTTTTCTTTTGGGTTTAGTCGCGACGCTATTCGTTCATTATCTCCCTAATTTTTGGGAAAAGGCCCTCAACACAAAAACCGAGAAAGTAACGCCCCTGGGCCAATTCAGGGTTTTTTTTACCACGACATAATCTAACTTCTTATTAGATCTATTTTACTAGATTGTTTTTGAAGAAGATTTGATTAAAGTTGCCAGTTAGTGCAATCTTGACTTTACTGCATTGGAATTGGGCGGGGTGTTTTTATTTGTGTCGGGTTTGGGGGAAACAGGTTTAAAGAGTAAAGTTTTGGATACTCTAAAGCGGCATTTCAACGTAAGCTTTTAAAAGGGGGTGCAAAGTGGCACCACGGGCTATTTTGCGGGGCCCCGTTTTGTTTTCGAAACGTACAAATTTTGGAGATATATTTTTCGCACGCCCTTTTTCGTCATTTAAAGCACGTTCTTTTCCGAAAGCTGTGTGTGAAAAACCGGGGGTTTTTTTGTTGCCGTGTTTTAAATACAGTGTTTGGGGTTTCGGTTTTTGTTATCCCCTTTTTTTATAAAGGGGGTTGTGTAGTGTTTTTCCCCAGTCGGGGGGGGAAAAGGTTGTTTTTTTTAAACGGGTTTTTTGGGAAAAGGGTGTGTCAATATTTTTTTGGCACTAACGCGGGGACGATATTTGGGTTTCCCGCGTTATTTGACTTTTTAAATTTTTGTTTAAGGGACATCGGACTTGGGGGGGTAGGCGACATGCCGACGGGAAAAGCCCCGACGTCAGGCATCTCCCACTGAGAAAGTCAGTCTCAACAAAATTCACACTAGTGCGAAATTTCCCGAAAAATGGAAAAGCTGAGGCCCCTAGAGCTGGGCCCTTTAAAAGGAGCGGAACTCGCTTTTTACATCGAGAAGAAGGAACGCGAGGAAAAGGGGATGGGGAAAAAGAAAAAAAGGAGCGTGAAGAACGAGAGGAACGTAAAAAAAGAAAAAAGATCGAAAAGAAAGAGGGGCCCCGGAACAATTCCCGCTAGAGTTAGTGGGATTTAAAAGAGAAGCAGTGGTGATGCTAACCCCAATTTCTGGGCCCCCCAATCCTTTCTTCAGACTGTAGTGTCGGTTTAAGGTCAATTTTCCCTTATTGAAGACAAGGAGGGCCCCTTGAGTCATATTTAACCCCCCAATTTTAAAAAAAGGTGGCATCATTAATGGAGGAACGAGGGGAATGGGGTCCAGGTTAGCCCCCTTTAAACTAAGGCGACCCTGGGGAAAAGGGGTATTTTAAAAAAACCCCGCGGCAGAGTCGGGGACTAAAAACCTCATCAAAAAAGGCCTTTTCCTAAAAAACTGAGTTTGTGGCTTTTACAGCCAGAAGTTTCGTACAGCAGCAAAGAGAGCACTGATAGGGTCATTGTCACTATGGGATCGTTTGTCTATGGGGTAGAGGGGGTGGTTGAATTTGTCCAACAGGACAGGGGTTTAAAAGGAAATGTTAACCTAAAAGAATTTTCCCTGGAAGCATTGCCTTTTGATCAGGCGAAAATTTGTAAAGGGGAGAGAGACCACAGACGGGAAAAGGAAGCTGTTGCAGCAGCAGATCAATTTGAACAGACGAGACTTGTGGGGGGAGGGATTTATCTTTGGTAAGAAAAAATGATATGGGAGGTATGGTCATGGGATTTGATAACAGAGGCCCACACAAGGAAGCTGGGAAAAGGAGGATAAGCCTAGGGGATTTTGTATGCCCAGGGGAGGCAAACGACAGGAAAAAATTTTTCGCTTCCAGATAAAATTTTTCCAGATGTTTTAACCAAATCACCAGAGGGATTGTACACAAAAGAGAATGCCACAGGGGGATGTGCCCCTAGGGACAGCGGGCACAATGTAAAACAAAAAGATGATCAACAGTTGGTGATAGTTGTAAAGGGATCGATTTTAAATTTCCCTATTCCCAGGTTTAGAAGTCGAAGGAAAAAAAACGGGGGGGATGCTGTGAGAGATAAGGCTCTCCCATGACGATGTGGGGAAAGGGACTTTAGTTCCAGAAATTTTTTACACAGGTCGGGAAAAAAGGGGGTATCACGGGCCCTTTCGTCATCAGTAAAAAGGAATTTCTTCCTGTGGCGGTGTACATATGGAGACCCTATTTTTCCCGACAAAGACTGAAGTACTTGTTAGGGAAAAAACCCCGGGTTTCCCCAGTTTTGTTTGGGAAAAATACCCGCAAGAAAGGGAAAGGGGGAGGGATCTTTAAAATGTACCTTTTAAACCCCTTCCAACCCGGCACCCGGGTTCCGGCAAGCGATGAGACCGTCAAGATAAAAGGAAGAACTTGCAGCATTGTTCTCCTGCAAAATTTAAAAAGAAAAAACCAGATAAAGCCCATCACTAAAGAAGTTTTTTGGGGATTTGGGCCCCGTAAATCAGCCCAACGCAGTCCCACCCAAAAACAGGTGTTGAAACACTTTTATGATCAAAAAGGGGAATACTAAACAGGAAGGGGGTACACCAACGACGCAGCTCCCCAAGTTGTGGTACCCAGGAAAAAGAGATCAACCCGTATACAAGTAGCTCAGGGACAAAACCTATGTTTGGCCCCTCGGTGTAGGCGTACGAAAGAGCGCCCTGCTCATAAATTTTTTTTGGCCAGGAGGGGAAGGTAAATTTCAAAAGAATTTTTTTTTCCCGTCATGCGTTACGTGTCAGAGATGTATCGGCGGGAAATATTTTAGGAAAGCGCCAGTTCAGCGGATGCCGCTGATCGAAATACCGTTCCTTTCGTGTTGCAGTGGACATCATCGGACCTAAACCCCCATGTCATCATAAAGGGAAGAGATACATTCTCCCCGTCATCGTTTTTGCTACGCGTACGCGAGGAAAAACGGGCACCCCCGTAACATAAACCGGGAAGCGTGGCTGAAGCTTTGGGGGAAATCGGGAAACGCGATGTAAAAAATTACCAACAAAAATTCTACGGAAAAGAGGTATTAAATTTTCTTTCTGGGACGTTTGCAAGAGGTCAACAGACTCTTGAACATTAAAGGTATCACCAAAACGCCATTTCCCCGCTCAGGGGCCAAAGGACTCGTGGAAAGATTTAATGGGGACGTTGAAAGGGCATGTTGGAAAATTTGTTTAGATCAACCAAAGAGTGGGACAGATTTCTTTTCCCGCAGTATTGTTCCTTACAGGGAAGCGCCCAAGAAACACTCAAAATTCTCACCCTTTTTAACCCATTTTTATGGGGGACACGTGGGGTGGACAATTTCAGGTCTTAAAACAAATTTTGGAAGACGGGGGAAACTGGAGACCCGGGGCGTCAGAACAAAAGGGGAATATGTCTTGATCTGAAGGAAAAGGATCGAAGAAAATGCAAGATAAATCGTGACAATCTGGACAAGGGCTGCCCGGGCGACAAACCCAAGCCACTTCAACAGGAAAAAAGAAAATGAGAAAATTCATTCCTGGGAACAAAGTTTAGTGCTACTTCCACAGAAACATAACAAGCTCCAGTTAAAAATGGAAAGGACCGTACACCATTTCCAGAAGGGGTCAATCCCGTTGATTAAAGATTGAGATCAACGGCCAAAAAGGGGAAGCTTTTCCATCAATCTCCTCAAAGAGTTTCTTTTTGAAAAAAGAAGGGTTTAAACAAAAAGGAAAAAGGGCGCAGTTTTATGCAGGAGGGGGGGATCAAAGAAAAGTATCTGACTGCCCTTTTCCCCTCATACCTTTGAAAAAGGGAACCCAGGACTCCCGCAATGTCGTGTATGGACCACAGCTATCCGGGAAAACCCGAGGACCGAAACTGGAAAAAATTGTTCGTCTCATGACGAAATCATCACCCATTTGCCCGGCGAAACCAACTTGTTTCTGCGAATTTAGACTGGCATTTACAACAACCCCGTGGGGGTACATCAGGGACCCGGTGCCACACTCTTTAAATTTGAAAAGGTTTTAAAAAAAAGGTTTTAACAAATGCTAGCCTGGGAGTGATAGAAAACCCGCCATTTTCTCCTACAAAAGCGCCATTGTATTGGTTAAGAAAAAAAGATCGACAGTAGGTTCCCGTATCGATTACGGGGGACTGAACCTTTATTTACGAATTCCCCGCGGGGCCCTACCAGACCCTCGAAACGGGTCTTTGCCAAAAATCGGAAAAAAACGAAATAATTTTCCCAAAAATTTATCTGTCGAAGGGGTTTCTGGCAGATTCAAATGGGAACCCAAAAAGGGCAAGCCAAGACAGCTTTTTGTACCCCCAAAGGGGGCAGTATCAGTGGGGACGTTTTGGGCCCTTTTTGGGAAGGGGGAACGCGTGCCCGGGGGTTCACAAAAAATGATGAGGAAAATTTTTTAGTGACATAAAATCAAAGATGTCCACAAATTTATTGATGATATTCTAAATTTGCTTCTGAGACTTGGGAAAGGAAAAATGTTGGGAAAACAAAGCCCTACTCAAGAGACTACATGATTTGTAGTGTATTGTCGAAGAGTGAAAAGGCTCTGGAATTTTCCCGCCCCCTGTATATGTTTTATATATTGAGAAATGCAAAAGAGTTGTGTTTAATTTTATTGTTTAATCCTGTATTTGACTTATTAAAGGGCTGTCACCCTTTTTTGTGTTTTGCCCTTAAAAAAAGGATTTTTTTGCTAAATAGGGGGGTATTTGTGCCATCCCTTAAAGCTCGGTTTATTTTTATTAAAAAAATGACGCCCAAACGATAATTTAGGGCTATTCGCTCTGCGCTGGTTTTAAAATTTCTTGTCCAACGACCAAAAAAATAAAATTTTTTGTTTTTTCTTTACGGCAGTACGTTTTTTAATTTCAAGGGGTCAGCAAAACTTGGATTTTTATTAATAATAAAATGATTTACAATTGTGGGCATCGAAACCCCTCGTTTTTGACCAAAACACGACTGTCCCAAATGGCCAGTAGTTCTCTGTCCCTGCATGTGCGGGGGATATAGGTTTTAAACCTTCCCCTCTTGGACGCCCCGGGGTCGTGGAATTGGGGTCCGTAAAAAGGGTCTAAGATCTGAAGAGGGGAAGTAACCCTTTTTAAGGGCATCAGTCTGGCCGGATGAAGGGGCACCACAGAGCATTTTGACAGCACCCGCAACTTTTTTGGGGAGGTTTTGAACGGTCTCATCGTTCCTTTGGGGGAGTCGAAAACTGTGGGCATAAGGCTGCGTTTAAAGGGAAATAGGCTAAAAACATTTTTTTTTGTATAAGGGCAAAAAAATTTTATTTTAACATTTAAACGCAATTTAAAGGGCCATTTACCGTTCATAATATTTTGTGCGGTTCGTTTATTTTAAAATTTCTCTGAATTAAAAATTTCAGGTTTACCCGGGCAACACGTATGATTGATCGTTTTTGCCCGTCATCTTTATCTGTTTGTCTCATTTATATGTGTTTTTCCATGTATAATCCATATTATGTAAATTTTTATTTCAGCACCGTTGTATGCACCATATTTAAAAAAGATTTTGAATTTGTGTGAAAACAGATTTATTATTTTTAAAAAAATCGTAAACGAGTTAAAATTATGAACGAAGCTTTTTGTGGTTTTAAAATGATCTGTTAAAAATATGAAGATTAACGCCCCTTTGTTTTTTTAAACCATTCAAAGGGTTAAATAAATTGTAATTCATCAAGCACTAAGCCTTGGCGAAAAAACTCAGTCAAGGCAAATTTGGAAAAATTCGTATAAAATTTTTTCCCTTTTTTGTTGTTTAGGGTTCATCCCTTAAAACGATTTTTGAAGGAAATCGAGTTTAAAAGATTTTTGGGAAAACTAGTGCAATTGAAAGGGTTTAGAACGGGGGTGATGGAAAGGAAAATGTGATGGCCCCCACAGTGCAAGATCTTTGACAATTGTTATTTTGCAGGTCTCGTTCATCTCGTCTGGTTTCATCTTATACCCGTTTATTCCTATTCCTGTTTTAAACCAAACCCCTTCCTCTTTCCCCTTTGGCACCGTCTTTATCCCCCTACATTCCCCCCGTCGGGAGGAAGTGCGGGGGGTCGACCTTACCAGATCTTTGGGAAGAGAAAAGGGGGAAGTCAGCGGAAATCCGGGGAAAGCTACACCAAATTTCCCTGAAGCTGATTTACAATCCCCTAAACAATCCCCATATCCCAAACACGCCATAACCCCCCTCAGACATTTTTTCTTACATATATATCATCTTGTGCATGAAATAATTTCTTTTGGTTTTGGGATCCTCCGGGAAAATATTTTTTTTAGCACGAGCAGTCCTTTATTTGTGTACGGGAAGAAATGAAAGGGGAAAAAGGACAGAGACTTTGTCGTTATTGGTTTTATGTGCAGATTTTTTTCTTTTATATGTAACTATTTCATAGGGAACAAACGGGCATCAAAATACAAAACAAACCCCTAGACATATTTCCCCCGCAGGTATCAAACATCTTTTTTTCTTACTTAAATAAAAATTTAGTTGTTGAATCAAAGATCAAAAACCCCCGTTTTAAACTGTGGAAAGAAAGTGGGAAGGGGGGGTGGGCGAAAAACTTGACTTTTTCCCAAATTTTGGTCTATCGTTCTTGCCTGAGACTCAACCATCATTTTTTGAAAGGGGGGCTTATTAAAAAAGTCACAAGGGTTTAAAGGGATTATTTAAAATTAATGAACTTCTTAAAGTGCAAAAAGGGATTTAGGGGTCTTTTGTAAATTTAAAAATTTAAAACCCCAAAACAGGGAAAAAAGGCCCCCCATCCCAGTCAGCAAGAATGGGGGGGGGGGGGGGAAAGGGGGGGGGTTTGGTTTCTTCATCAATTCAAAATTTTTTGGCGCATTGTTTTTCCTATGACAAGCAGCCGTTTTTTAAAAAAAACAAAATATTGCTTCGTAAAAGACAATGCTGTTTTTTTACGTTTAGAATATAAAAAAAACAAAATGGCGGGGAAAAAAAGCTAAACATATATGAAACATACAAAAATTTAAATGTGGAAAAAAAAATCATCCGGGTTTAAAACAGTGGGCATTTGGTTGGCTCAACACATCCGTGGTATGGAGAGGAAGGAAAAAGGGTTTAAAAGCCCTTAGAGCTCCCTTTTAATATGCCTCCAAAGAAGTAAAGGGTTGCTTTGTAAAAACCCCTTTAAATTTTTGTCAAAAATTCGATGTGCTTCTAAAAATTTATCAGTTTTAATTTGATAACTTTTAAAAAAAAAAAAAGGTGCTTTTAGTTTGTGTGAAATGAAGGAAAAAAATAGAAAACATTTGTAAAAAAAAAAAAAAAAAAAAAAAAAAAAGCAGTTTAAAAAAATTTTAAAAACCCTTGGGGGAAAGAGTGTAAAATGATTTAAAATACAAACCCCCTGCAAAAAATTAACAGGATCAATATTTTCAAAAATAATTAAAATAAATCGAAAAAGGTTTTACATTCAAAACAGCAAAATTTTCTCCTAATCGTTTTTAGTAAAAATAAAAAAAAAAAACAAAACCCAGCTTGTTTTTGGGAACCCTGCCCTTTTTCTATTTTTGTATTTTTTTTTCAACTAAAATTAGTAAAAAGATCTGGAAAATGCTTGGGAGAGCCCGGAACCCCGAAGATATCTTTACCCGGTTTTGATTTTAAAGTCTTATGGTTTTAAACGTTGCCAAAAGGGGAATTCAAAACAAAAAAAATTTTTTTTAAATTTTTTCGTTTTGTCTCCTGTAAACCAATTTTTATCGGTCAAAAAATGTTACATACCCTACACCAAAACCAAAACAACACACACCACACACACCACACTCACACACGCACCCCAACATTCACACACGCACGGCCCCGCAAGACGCGCGCGCAAACACACACACACCAAAACACACCCCACACACACACCACCACCAAAACCCCACACACACAACAACACACACAAGCGCGCTCCAAGTGCGCGTGCACACCACACCCCACCCACACAACACACACACACACACACCCAACACACAACACACACACCCCCTACCCCACACGCACGCACGCACGCCCCCAAACCAAAACCCCACACTCCTCTCTTTTCTCTCTCTTTTCTCTCTCTCTTTCTCTCTCCTTCTCTCTCTCCCACACACACAAAACACAAAACAAAACACACACCAAACAACACACACAACCACACACACACACACACACACACACACCCCACAACACATTTTACTCACCAAATCACCCCGGGACACACACACACACACACAAACCCACACCCACACACGCACACGCACACGTTGAGAGAGAGAGGGAGAGAGAGAGAGAGAGAGAGAGAGAGAGAGAGACAGAGACAGACAGGGACAGAGAGATTAAGATAAGACACTTTAATCTACTGGGAGATTCTATAAGACAAATCACTTAGCGATTATGCAGCACAGTACAGCGATTGGGAGGTGGGGGGGGGGAGGGGGGGGGGGGGGGGGGGGGGAGGGAGTCACAGGTCATGGGTAAAGGTCAGACAACTCACAAGTTTCCCTTTAATCCAGTTCCACGGCTGAAGCCTGAAGCCCCTGAGATTTTCCTTCACCA
>JAFLJL010014870.1:0-47620 GCA_018398815.1 Conus ventricosus | reverse complement strand
CCCATTCCCTTGTCTGCCATTCTGTACGTCTGTCGTCTGTCCATCCGCCTGTAATCCTAGATAAGATAATGTTGCTTATAGCCCAGCCGACCGCAAAGGGCCACATCAGGGCTGTCACCACGTTAAAATCAACTCACCAGTCATAAAAAAAAAATTAAAAAAAAACCAACTTTCACACATCTCGTTAAATGACATCGTCTACAAACGCACCAGAAACTTTGTTAAAAATCTTTCTGCCGTAAAATCTTAAATCAGATGAAAAATGTTAATCTCTCTCAAAAACTCAAGGATCACGTCAGGTGGGACATCCCTGAACAGGATCTTCATGGACTCCGCCGTAAAATGTTTGTGTCTCACATCGTGCAAGTCCCAACACTCTAAAAGAACATGTTTCATTGTGATTGGCGCATGACATGGAATGCACCACGGAGCTTCTTCACTCTTTAAAAGGTAAGAATGGGTAAAATACGAATGGCCGGTGTGCAGCCGGCACAGAACCGTTTCCTCTTTACGACCACCCGACGTAGATGGGAGGAAGTCTTTAAGGTTTGGACGGATCTGAAAGAGTTTGTTATTCGTCTGTGTGTTCCAATCCTCCTGCCAGAGGTCTCTCACATAATCGTTAATTTTGGGTTTCACATCTGAGCAGGGGATATAAGTGTTGGACAGTTTCTCTCTTGTGGCGTTCTTGGCTAAACGATCAACCATTTCGTTCCCGCCGATGCCAACATGGCCAGGAACCCAAGCAAGAGTAATGTTGTAACCGTCCGCCTTCAACTTGCTAAAAAGTTCAAAAAAAAGTAAAAGTTCTGGATGCTGAAGGTTGCGGCCAGCTATGGCCTCCAAAGCTGACAGCGAATCCGACAGAACCAGAAAGTCCATCTTCGAAGAATGGGAGATTATCTTCAAAGCCAGTACTAGAGCAGTAAGTTCAGCAGAATAGACAGAAGCATCTGAATGTATATGTTCCAACAATATCTGAGAAGGAGCCCCAGGGCAGTAGGCTGCACAGGCCACTCCATCCTCAGACTTGGAACCGTCAGTGAAAACTTTTTGATAGGATGGGAAGTTGGAACAGAGCTCAGCATACAAAGCCTTGTACGCCAGAGAGCTGGTAGACTCCTTACGGAAAGCTGCAAGATCGAAACGAATCTCTGGTGTGAAAAAGGTCCATGGAGGCTGATCCGGAAACTTGGAAAAATCGGAAACTACTCCCAGGTCTATACCTGCATTCCGCACGTGAGGCTGCATACGAAGCCCAAACGGCGGAATACATTTCGGGTTATTTTCAAACTTACTTTGGAACGGAGGGTCAAAAACACAGTCATGGGCAGGATTCTGCGGTTCTGAGAACAGTCGGATGTAATAATTCAAGGACAGTTTCAGCCTGCGGTTGGACAGTGAAGGTTCACACCGCCTCTGCGTACAGGCTGTACAGAGGGGTGGTGCGGAACGCTCCAAGACAGAGAGAAGCCCTTGATGGTGGATAGGGTCCAAGAGTTTGAGGTAAGATGATCTTGCGGAGCCGTACACAGCACAACCGTAGTCCAGTTTGGAACGGACCGGGTGCTCTGTAGAGGTGCAACAAAGTTTTCTTATCAGCGCCCCAGTCGATGTGTGCTACGACCCGCAGAATATTCAGTGCCTTTTGGCAAGCAGTTTTGAGGTTTTTAATATGGCTGAGAAAGTTAAGTTTTTGGTCAAAAATGACTCCCAGAAATTTGGCCTCTTTAACAGCTGGAATGGGAAATTTCCCTACTTGAAGTTCCGGATCTGGAAAAAACTGACGGAAATTATGGAAGTGAATACACTGGGTTTTTGTAGCAGAAAAGGTGAAACCGTTTTCATCCGCCCACCGATGGATTTTATCTACGCAAAGCTGGAGCCTGCGCTGGACACATCGGGTACAGGCTTCCAGTTGCGTAGACAGCAAATCATCCACAAACAATGAGCAGTCTGAACCCTGCTGAACTGATTTCACAATGTTGTTGATCTTAATACTAAAGAGGGCAGGAGATAGTATGCTCCCCTGTGGAACACCCAACTCCTGCTCGTGGACATCAGAGAGAGTGGTGCCAACCCGGACCTGAAACTGTCGTCTGCCAAAAATTTTGAATAAAAAGCGGAAGATGACCTCGAAAACCCAGATCGTGGAGATCATGAAATATCCCTGACTTCCAGGTGGTATCATAGGCCTTCTCCAAGTCAAAGAAAATTGCCACTGCATGCTGTTTGTTCAGAAAGGCGTTCCGAAGTGTAGATTCCAGACGAATCAAATGGTCAACGGTAATCCGATGTTTGCGGAAACCACACTGTTCTTTCGCCAAAAGGCCATCGGTTTCAAGTTTCCACATGAGCCTAGCATTGACCATTTTTTCCATCAATTTACAAACACAGCTGGTCAAAGCTATGGGACGGTAATTTGAAGGATTAGAAAGATCTTTTCCAGGTTTGGGGATGGGAATAATGAGGGCTTTTCGCCAAGAGGGTGGAAAAAAACCTGTAGTCCACACATGGTTGTAGACCTGTAGCAGTATGTTCAGACCTTCTAGCGGAAGATGTTTCAACAAGCTGATAATGGATTTCATCTATACCTGGAGAGGAATCGCTGCAAGAAAGCAAAGGGAGATTTCAGCTCGTTAACGTGAAAGGAAGATTGTAGTCTTCCATGTTGTCGACGAAAAGTTGCAGGTGATTTTTCTTTTAGGGCTTTGTTTTTGACAAAAGTGGCTGATTTATTAGAAGACAAGACAAGACAATGTTTTCTTATAGCCCAGCCGACCGCAGAGGGCCACATCAGGGCTGTCACCACGTTAAAATCAACTCACCAGTCATTTAAAAAAAAAAAAAAAAAAAAAAAACTTTCACACATCTCGTTAAATGACATCGTCTACAAACGCACCAGAAACTTTGTTAAAAATCTTTCTGCCGTAAAATCTTAAATCAGATGAAAAATGTTAATCTCTCTCAAAAACTCAAGGATCACGTCAGGCGGGACATCCCTGAACAGGATCTTCATGGACTCCGCTGTAAAATGTTTGTGTCTCACATCGTGCAAGTCCCAACACTCCAAAAGAACATGTTTCATTGTGAGTGGCGCATGACATGGAATGCACCACGGAGCTTCTTCACTCTTTAAAGGTAAAAATGGGTAAAATTACGAATGGCCGGTGTGCAGCCGGCACAGAACCGTTTCCTCTTTACGACCACCCGACGTAGATGGGAGGAAGTCCTTAAGGTTTGGACGGATCTGAAAGAGTTTGTTATTCGTCTGGTGTTCCAATCCTCCTGCCAGAGGTCTCTCACATAATCGTTAATTTTGGGTTTCACATCTGAGCAGGGGATATAAGTGTTGGACAGTTTCTCTCTTGTGGCGTTCTTGGCTAAACGATCAACCATTTCGTTCCCGCCGATACCAACATGACCAGGAACCCAAGCAAGAGTAATGTTGTAACCGTCCGCCTTCAACTTGCTAAAAAGTTCAAAGAAATGCAAAAGTTCCGGATGCTGAAGGTTGCGGCCAGCTATGGCTTCCAAAGCTGACAGCGAATCCGGGACAGAACCAGAAAGTCCCTCTTTGAAGAATGTGAGATTATCTTCAAAGCCAGAACCAGAGCAGTAAGTTCAGCAGAATAGACAGAAGCATCTGAATGGATATGTTCCAACATTATCTGAGAAGGAGCCCCAGGGCAGTAGGCTGCACAGGCCACTCCATCTTCAGACTTGGAACCGTCAGTGAAAACTTTTTGACAGGATGGGAATTTCGAACAGAGCTCAGCATACAATGCCTTGTACGCCAGAGAGCTGGTAGACTCTTTACGAAAAGCTGCAAGATCGAAACGAATCTCTGGTGTGAAAAAGGTCCACGGAGGTTGATCCGGAAACTTGAAAAATCGGAAACTACTCCCAGGTCTAGACCTGCATTCCGCACGTGAGGCTGCATACGAAGACCAAACGGCGGAATACATTTAGGGTTGTTTCAAACTTACTTTGGAACGGAGGGTCAAAGACACAGTCATAGGCAGGATTCTGCGGTTCTGAAACAGTCGGATATAATAATTCAGAGACAGTTTCAGCCTGCGATTGGACAGTGAAGGTTCACCCGCCTCTGCGTACAGGCTGTACACAGGGGTGGTGCGGAACGCTCCAAGACAGAGACGAAGCCCTTGATGGTGGATAGGGTCCAAGAGTTTGAGGTAAGATGATCTTGCGGAGCCGTACACAGCACAACCGTAGTCCAGTTTGGAACGGACCAGGGCTCTGTAGAGGTGCAACAAAGTTTTCTTATCAGCGCCCCAGTCGGTGTGTTGCTACGACCCGCAGAATATTCAGTGCCTTTTGGCAAGCAGTTTTGAGGTTTTTAATATGGCTGAGAAAGTTAAGTTTTTGGTCAAAAATGACTCCCAGAAATTTGGCCTCTTTAACAGCTGGAATGGGAGATTTCCCTACTTGAAGTTCCGGATCTGGAAAAAACTGACGGAAATTATGGAAGTGAATACACTGGGTTTTTGTAGCAGAAAAGGTGAAACCGTTTTCATCCGCCCACGATGGATTTTATCTACGCAAAGCTGGAGCCTGCGCTGGACACTCGGGTACAGGCTTCCAGTTGCGTAGACAGCAAAATCATCCACAAACAATGAGCAGTCTGAACCCTGCTGAACTGATTGAACAATGTTGTTGATCTTAATACTAAAGAGGGCAGGAGATAGTATGCTCCCCTGTGGAACACCCAACTCCTGCTCGTGGACATCAGAGAGAGTGGTGCCAACCCGACCTGAAACTGTCGTTCTGCCAAAAAATTTTGAATAAAAAGCGGAAGATGACCTCGAAAACCCAGATCGTGGAGATCATGAAGTATCCCGACTTCCAGGTGGTATCGTAGGCCTTCTCCAAGTCAAAGAAAATTGCCACTGCATGCTGTTTGTTCAGAAAGGCGTTCCGAAGTGTAGATTCCAGACGAATCAAATGGTCAACGGTAGTCCGATGTTTGCGGAAACCACACTGTTCGTTCGCCAAAAGGCCATCGGTTTCAAGTTTCCACATGAGCCTAGCATTGACCATTTTTTCCATCAATTTACAAACACAGCTGGTCAAAGCTATGGGACGGTAAATTTGAAGGATTAGAAAGATCTTTTCCAGGTTTGGGGATGGGAATAATGAGGGCTTTTCGCCAAGAGGGTGGAAAAAAACCTGTAGTCCACACATGGTTGTAGACCTGTAGCAGTATGTTCAGACCTTCTAGCGGAAGATGTTTCAACAGCTGATAATGGATTTCATCTATACCTGGAGAGGAATCGCTGCAAGAAAGCAAGGCAGATTTCAGCTCGTTTAACGTGAAAGGAAGATTGTAGTCTTCCATGTTGTCGGACGAAAAGTTGCAGGGTGATTTTTCTTTTAGGGCTTTGTTTTTGACAAAAGTGGCTGATTTATTAGAAGAGGAGGAATTCTTTTCAATGGTTGAAGCAAGCAGATTAGCAACTGCTTTCTTCTCTGTTATTAAAGAATCCGAAAACTTGAGATGGTTCACAGTGGGACAGGTGTTCTTCCCTTTGATTTTCTTAATGATGTTCCACACTTTTTTCTTGGAAGTTTTTGATGTCAGCCTGGAGCAGAAGCTTCTCCAGGACCGACGTTTACTGATTTTAAAAGTGTGTCTTGATTTAGCACGGAGTTTTTGATGGGCTCGAGCGTTGGGACCCGAAGGTCGTTGGTACACCTGACGCTGAGCCCGTTTTCGAACTTTGGAAATTTGTTGGCAGTCTGAATCAAACCAGGGTTTGTTTTTGGCATTTGAAGTTTATCGGAAGACACTGGAATACAAGCTTTAGCACACTTGATCACAGTGTTAGTCAGTGATTCAGCTGGGTCCGGACTCTAAAGAAAATCAGTGTCCTGGAATTCTTTAGAAATAGTGGTTGCAAATAGATCCCAGTTTGCTTTCTTGTAATTTAGATGTTGAGAGACAGAGACGTGTTCAGTTATGACGGGTTGTAGTAAGACAGGGAAATGGTCACTTCCGTGCAGATCGTCATGGACAGACCACTCATAGTCCAGGCCCAGCGAGGGTCACAAACCGACAAATCTAAACACGAAAGTGAACCTGTGGAAGAGTGGAGGTAAGTTGCAGATCCGTCGTTCAGACAACACAAATCCAAATCCGAAAGGACATCCTCAATTAGCAGACCTCTGGATGACGTACCGACACTACCCCAAAGAGGATTGTGACCGTTAAAGTCACCCAACAGCAAAAAGGTCGAGGAAGTTCTTCTATCAGATTGACAAGGTCCTGACGACAAACCGGGACAGAAGGAGGTAAATAAAGAGAACAGATTGTCACAGTCTTGTGGAGAGTGACTCTCGCAGCTACAGCCTGAAGGGAGGTAGACAAAGTGACAGGACTATACAACAAAGTTTTATGTAGGAGAAGGGCAACACCGCCCGACAGTCCCAATGTGGATGGTTGTGCAGGTTTTGAAAGAATATTAAAGCCAGAAAGAGTAAAGGTCTTCTGGCTTTGAATTTGAGTTTCCTGAAGAGCCATGACAGAAGGTTTTATAGATCGACACAGAGCTGTAACTCCTCAAAGTTGGAATTTAGTCCACGGATATTCCAATGGGATATTGTACTATCCATGGTGCAGAGGGCGAAAAGGAGAGAAATCAGGTCATCTCCTCCTCAACGTCTGCTTCTAATGGAGTGAATTTATTTTGAAGTTTCACTGAACTGTGTTGTTCTTCAGACCTGCTGGCAGACTTGCCAACAGGCGAAGAAGGTCTGGATTTGGGAGACGGTGGAGGTTTCTTCCTCATCTCCACCATCTCCACACTGGGTGGAAACTCCCTTGCCCGCACGGGCACTGGACAGAGGAGTTCGAGGCTTGGGTGCTGGTTTTTTAATCTGCCCAGCAGCAGATGTTGTAGACTGCTGGGCAGTCTGAGGGGTGGCGGATTTTTTGCCTCCACCAGGGGCAGTCACTTTGGGTTGGGAGGTGGTGGACCCGCTTCCACCAGAGCTGACAGTTCTGACTTGCAGTGTCTTGGAAAAAATAAATTCATCAGTCTGACAGCAGACTGACCTAGTGGAAACTTTCTTTACGGCCGAAGCATATGAAGATGCTGTGGGCGTCTGACTGCCCACAACCTGCTTGCGGGCTTCAAAAAAGGAGATCTTCTTTTCTGTTTTTATTCGTTGAATGGTGGATTCCTGAATCCAAAGAGGACAGTTTCTTGAAGAGGAGGGATGATCGCCACCGCAGTTAGCACAATGTGCCGGATCTTTGCACGGCCCATCATGGATTGCCTTGCAGCAAACACCGCACACCTCCTGCCCAGAACAGCGGTCTCTGACATGTCCAAACCTCTGGCACCTGAAGCATCTCAACGGGGACGGGACATACAGCTGAACACGGACGTTCAGGTAGCCAACTTTGATGACCGGAGGCAGCACAGGGTTGCAGAAGGTCAGAAAGAGGGTGTTGGTGGCCACTCTCTCTGCACCTTTCTTGACTGTCACCCTGCGCACCTCCGTCACACCCTGGGACGCCAGTTCCGTTTTTATTTCTGCCTCTGAGACACCCGTTAGATCTCTGCAGCGAATCACACCTTTTGATGAATTTAACTGTTTATGGGGAGTCACCCTGATCTCCCTATCCACTAATTTTGTTGCCCTCAACAGCTGTTCAGATTGTTTTCTTGATCGACATTGAACTAGAAACGATCCATTCCTCAACCTTTTGACGGACTGAGGGTCACCTGCTAAGCCTTGAAAGCCCTTTTGAATAGCAAAAGGGCTCAGAGCTGAAAGGGGTCTTTCCTGCTCCGTCCCTTCCACCACGAGCCAGGAAGCCCAGAAAACTGTTCTCTGTCGTACCTCCGTGTCAGAATCGCTGTCAGAATAACGTTCCCCTGAAATAGGGGATGCTGCCTTCCTCTTCCTTTTGGGGGGATATTTTTTGAAAAGGCCATATTAAGTTCATTGTGTTTCATCCCTCCCTTACCCACCCACCTTGGAGTCCAACTAAGGGGCCAGGGCCAAGAAACCAATGTCTTGACCCGTTCCAGGCTTTGGGAGAGACATACGACAAACAGAAGCAACTAACCCTATCCCCCTGATCATGCTCAACTCCCGGGGACAGAGAGCTGAGCACTGCAGGGGTTCACATGGCCAGCAGGGGAACTGCTTGTCTTGACCCAGCCCCCAAAAAGGGGAGCCGATTAGTACACCCGGGCCAAAGTGTACTCCCTGTCTAGGAGAGGGTCCGAGCCAAAGTGATGTGTTGAGAGCACAGGCCTCCTCAAGCACTGGCCCTCTCAATCACCAGGACCTCATTCCCTCCGACACAGGTCGCACCGCAAGGCAAACACGGCGGATCTTAAGGAGACCACAGAGAGAAAAGGAGTGTGAAAAAGAAGACTTGAAGGGGAGACGAAGATAGAAAAGGGCCAAATAAAGGCAGAAAACAAGAAAAGGAGAAAGGCGGGTTACTCTTAGTCAGGATCCTCACCCTTAGCCTATCTGACATGGGAAGCCCTACCAGGGGCATCAACTCCTTACCACGTTACGCTTAGGCCAGACAGCATCTTGGCTTTTCGGACCTAGAAGCAGTTTGAAAAAACCAGCCTATCTCCAAGTATTGATGCCCCCGCCAGCAAAGCCTAGGGATCACTGGACCGCGCAAGCCCTCCGACCACGACAAGGTCGCAACCCCCCGGAGGGGCCTGTAATCCTGTGTACTGTGAATACGGGCCCGTGAATACTAGGGAACCTGCAACCTTGTATGATAGAAAAGTTATGTGAAAGCTTTACTTGCCATTTGGTTGCAGTGACATTCTTGATCTTTGGAGTCGAAGTCACCGGTGAAAATTTTCAAACATTGTGATTTTTTTTCCTTATTTGTTAAGAAGTATAAAGAGCTTTTTTTTTCTTATAAATAGTTTTATGAGGCCTTGATGCTCAAGATCATTAAAGGTCAAGGGAATTTCAAGGTCAAAGCTATTTATGACAGCACGTGAGTCATTTGGACATTGCCCTTCTCGTTAGAAAAAGATATAAAATTGCAGAAAATGTATCGTAATATTGTAATGTATCGTACTAAAACATTAATTTGAAGTTCACGTATCCTCATCAGTTTGGATTTTGGCAACTGTCTAAAACAACAATACTGTTTATGTTCTAATATTTATAACACTAATTATGAAAATGTGCATAGGACACTTGGTAAATGTTGGTCCATGCCTCTATTAATATAATTTTTATGTTGAAGTTTGTGGCGCCGAGTGCAAGAGCTGCACCTGGCTGGAGCCTACCGGAGGAGCATGAGGCTAAAAAACCTCATCCGGAAAGTGATGGCAATCGGCTTTCTTCCTCGGGCCCATGTTCGTCGCAACTTTGCGTTGCTGCAGAACGACCCACAAAACGAGGTAAATGAGTGATTATATGAGTGATTATTTCTTATCACGTAGTACAAGGTTCTTGGATTTGTTTAAGGTATGTATCAGTCCCAATGGCGCAGGATTACCGTCCATTGTTCATCAATTTTTCACATGGTCCTTTCTATACACTGTATTCATCCCCCTTACTTGGTCTTATACACGCCCTTTTACTTCAATATTACACAATATTATGCAAACGTTCCCAGAAATCTTTACAGATGCGCTTCAGTCTCACTTTCTGTCCGTCTGTTTTTAGGGCATTGGTGAACACATTCCCTCCACTCGACCAGTTTCTGACGTACGTGCGTGGGAACTACATCAATGCTGGGGCGCCCTTTCCAACAGCTCTGTGGAACTGTTACAACTCGAGGGATGGATTGTCGCACCAACAACAAAATTGAAGGTACAGAAAAAAACATTTCAACCATTTCACTAAATGATAAAATGAGTTATAGTGCGTTGTGACGGCCTAAATTGTCGTATCGGCCCAAAATGTCGCCGGCGACGTTTTGGTATATACAGTGTGTTTCGGATAATTCGACATCGGATAAATCGACATTCGGATAAGTCGACGCTTTTTCATTTTCCCGGCGAAAAGTCTTCTTTATGTGGCTTAATTTTCGACTTATAAATCGACGTCGCTTAACTCGACACATCGCGTAAATCGACGTACTTTTCCTGAAACCTCCGGATAAGTCGACATCTAAAACGTGGTAAGTGATGCAAGAGATGCTGAAAACGAGTCACTTATAGCCTAAGGGTGCGGAAATAGTAATAGGGGTTATTGTTGGAGTGATGACGTAGTACACTTTCTCCCCTGACGTCTGCCAGAAATCGAAAATGGCGTCCAAGAAAAAGCATACGCTTTCGCTAAAGAGAAAGATTGAACTCATTAACGAAGTTGAAAGCAGCCACACACACACACAAACAGACATACACACACACACGCACACAGACAGACACACACACACATACACATACACACACACACACAGGTAACAATGACCTACCTGTCCCACCCTTACCCAGGGTCACTGACCGGTAACACTGGCCTGAAACACTGTCCTATCTACCTGCCCCACCCTAAACACTGACCAGTAACACTGATCTATCTACCACTCCCACCCTGGACACTGACCAGTAACACTGACCTACTTACCTGCCCCACCCTGGACCCTGATCAGTAACACTGACCTACAGGAAGTCAAAAATTTCAGTTGTTTGTTTGTTTGTTTGTTTGTTTTAATTTTGGTGTATGCTTAACTTTCTTTCTTTCTTTCTTCTCAGAAGTTGCTGGATAATTCGACATAATCACGGGAGCAGTCGATTTATCAGAAGTCGCCGGATAAGTCGACGTACTCGCGGGAAATGTCGACTTATCAAGAGACTTCTGATAAGTTGAACTCCGGATAAATCGACGCTGAAAAAATTTCCCCTGGCATGTCGATTTATCCGAAGTTCACTGTACTGCTTTGGTATATGCTGCATATATCAAAATGTCACCGGCGCCGGCGACATTTTGGGACGTGACGACAGTTTAGGCCGCCACAGTGTGTATGTTCTCAAAATATAATCATTGTATCTAAAATACATGTGCCTGGCAATGAAGGGGTTACATGTGACACGTCTAAGAGATTGTAAACGTGGTTAGCTTCAAACCTTGTATTGGGAAAGAAAGAAAGAGGGCTTTTTCATATCATGTAAATTTCAATGACCTCCCCTAAAGGTGAAAGTCTCTGTAAGGAAGGTCAGAATGGTCAAAATGTGCATTTTCGGAGTAAGATCAAAGAAAAAAAGAAATACGTATACTGTACGTGTATGTCAGCTTACTTAAAGCGACCAACACAACTAAATATGCTACCGTGTGATCAAACATCCGTATAACGAGCAAATACAAAAGTGATTGGCACAGCTTGCATATAATGCGTGATACAAATAAAGAAGAAACTGACAGATGGCTTGAGATCTTTAGGCCAAAAAGATAATTCCAGCGACTCTAGCTTAACACCCCGACCCCAGGACTTGTTGAATGTCTTAAAAAGAAATAAGATAAGATAATGTTGCTTATAGCCCAGCCGACCGCAAAGGGCCACATCAGGGCTGTCACCACGTTAAAATCAACTCACCAGTCATTGAAAAAAAAAAAAAAAAAAAAAAAAAAAAAAAACCTTTCACACATCTCATTAACCCCAATGCCTACCGGATCGACCGAGATCGACCGCGAGATTTCCTCCTGAATACCGGATCGACCGAGATCGACCGCTGAATACTCGGTCAACGACTTTCGCTTTCACCATCGCATATCCCAGAATGCAATTGCGACAGAAGAGTCTTCCGGTACTTCCGTTTCTGGACGCCATTTTGGTTTTTTGTTGCATGAGTTTTGGTGGAGTAGTTTCGCTGCTGTGAATTTTCAAAGTTCGGCTTTTTTTCGCGAAGATTTTCTGGGAAAATGGCGGATCAAGTAACTATGCAACTTGCAGAATTCATTTTCTGAAGTGATATTGATGAAGAGAGCGTATTTGCGGGCTACACTCTTAAAGAAGATTTGAAGCAAGACGATTCGGACGTCAATCTTGACCTAGTTTGAATAAAGATCGACTGCTGACTGATTTGAGGCCGGAATCAATAATGATTCAGGCGATGATAATGACGATGTCGAATAGCCCATTGCTGCTGGGCCCAGACCCCCCAAAAAAGAAAATTCAAAAAAACAAAACTTGCTAGAGATACTTTAATTCTTGACTGGAGTGGTTGGCTACAAGAAGTGAAGCCCCCCAAAAGTTTCCCTTGTTTTGATAGCCAGGAAACCGGGTCAGTCAGTGGGTGTGTCCCACGATTTGCCTGTAGGAGCATCACTTTAGCTTTTTGATTTCAGAAGAATTTTGGTAGACTTTTAACGAGAAACAAATTTATTTGCTGCACAAAAGCAAGCAGAAAAGGATGAACATAAACTCTGGCCTGAAATAAAAACTGCCTGTTTATCAAAAAGCAAAGAGGAGCCGGACAAGAGGTACATCATCACCACAGTGTGTGTGTTGGGGGGGGGGGGGGGGGGGGGTTGCTCAGTGCACTTGTGCAAAAGCACATTTTTGTTGAATTCCATCACAATCTAAAGCCCAGTATTCAGTAATCTGTTCTTGTTATTTTTTCCCCTCAGTAGTTAGAAGACAAATCTTCTTGTATGTGATGCCTTCAGTTTAACAAAATTGAAGTTTGGGTTGTTTTTTGCTTCACAATAAAAGTTGATTATTTAGTGTGCATACCATACAGAATGACTTTATTTTGTTCCTGAAGGTTTCAGTACTTTGTTTAGACTTGGAAAATCACTCTGTGCTCCTAATCCATGATGTTCTGTGGGTACAGTGAATTTAGGGAAAATTGTTTTAGCACTGAGAATACCAAAGTACAGTTAGTCTGTTCGTTTGTTTTTTTTTCCTCGTGTACCAGTTCACTATATGTGGGGGGAAATGGCTGTTTTGGATGGAGTGATGTCTTTGAATTTTTTTCATTATTTTTACAGAATAGATAAGTTAAAAACAAATTTTCTATTGAGGTTTCTTTATGGCAAGTGTGTATGTGTTGCGGAGTTACCTCTCTTGGCATGGTATTCTCATAGTCATATAGCACAAAGTCATGCGGTAGGCAGAGGGTTAAATGACATCGTCTACAAACGCACCAGAAATTGCATTAAAAATCTTTCTTCCGTAAAATCTTAAATCAGATGAAAAATGTTAATCTCTCTCAAAAACTCAAGGATCACATCAGGTGGACATCCCTGAACAGGATCTTCATGGACTCCGCTGTAAAATGTTTGTGTCTCACATCGTGCAAGTCCCAACACTCTAAAAGAACATGTTTCATTGTGAGTGGTGCATGACATGGAATACACCACGGAGCTTCTTCACTCTTTAAAAGGTAAGAATGGGTAAAAATACGAATGGCCGGTGTGCAGCCGGCACAGAACCATTTCTTCTTTACGACCTCCCGACGTAGATGGGAGGAAGTCCTTAAGGTTTGGACGGATCTGAAAGAGTTTGTTATTCGTCTGTGTGTTCCATCCTCCTGCCAGAGGTCTCTCACATAATCGTTAATTTTGGGTTTCACATCTGAGCAGGGGATATAAGTGTTGGACAGTTTCTCTCTTGTGGCGTTCTTGGCTAAACGATCAACCATTTCGTTCCCGCCGATGCCAACATGACCAGGAACCCAAGCAAGAGTAATGTTGTAACCGTCCGCCTTCAACTTACTAAAAAGTTAAAAAAAAAGTAAAAGTTCTGGATGCTGAAGGTTGCGGCCAGCTATGGCCTCCAAAGCTGACAGCGAATCCGACAGAACCAGAAAGTCCCTCTTTGAAAATGTGAGATTATCTTCAAGCCAAAACCAGAGCAGTAAGTTCAGCAGAATAGACAGAAGCATCTGAATGAATATTTTCCAACAGTATCTGAGAAGGAGCCCCAGGGCAATAGGCTGCACAGGCCACTCCATCTTCAGACTTGGAACCGTCAGTAAAAACTTTTTGACAGGATGGGAATTTCAAACAGAGCTCAGCATACAATGCCTTGTACGCCAGAGAGCTGGTAGACTCTTTGCGAAAAGCTGCAAGATCAAAACGAATCTCTGGTGTGAAGAAGGTCCACGGTGGTTGATCCGGAAACTTGGAAAAATCAGATACTACACCTAGGTCTAGACCTGCATTCCGCACGTGAGGCTGCATACGAAGACCAAACGGCGGAATACATTTAGGGTTGTTTTCAAACTTACTTTGGAACGGAGGATCAAAGACACAGTCATAGGCAGGGTTTTCTGGTTCCGAGAACAGTCTGATGTAATAATTCAAAGACAGTTTCAGCCTGCGGTTGGACAGTGAAGGTTCACCCGCCTCTGCGTACAGGCTGTAGACAGGGGTGGTGCGGAACGCTCCAAGACAGAGACGAAGCCCTTGATGGTGGATAGGGTCCAAGAGTTTGAGGTAAGAAGATCGTGCGGAGCCGTAGACAGCACAACCGTAGTCCAGTTTGGAACGGACCAGGGCTCTGTAGAGGTGCAACAAAGTTTTCTTAAACAGCGCCCCAGTTGGTGTGCGCTACGACCCGCAGAATATTCAGTGCTTTCTAATATGGCTAATATGGTTTTTAATATGGCTGAGAAAGTTAAGTTTTTGGTCAAAAATGACTCCCAGAAATTTGGCCTCTTTAACAGCTGGAATGGGGAGATTTCCCTACTTGAAGTTCAGGATCTGGAAAAAACTGACGGAAATTATGGAAGTGAATACACTGCGTCTTTGTTGGAGAAAAGGTGAAACCGTTTTCATCTGCCCACCGATGGATTTTATCTACGCAAAGCTGGAGCCTGCGCTGGACACTCGGGTTACAGGTTTCCCGTTGCGTAGACAGCAAAATCATCCACAAACAATGAGCAGTCTGAACCCTAGAGAACAGAGAAATGTGTGTTCTGGCCCCCCCGGGTCTCAACCAGTTTCGACCGGGCGACTCCAGAACACACATTTCTCGTTCTCTGACAAGAAAGGCTTTAACAATGAATAATCCATCACACATTCTCTTTCAATAACCAAAAAAAAACGATTATCTACAAACAAACATACTGTGTAGGGTTACCCTTTTTTTCAATACTAATTTACTAAACTTTTCAGATTTCAGTTTTCCGCGTTTTTTCTGATCATTATTAATAACTCATTTTCGCGCAGACAGTCATTTTCAATACCATCATTTTTTGCGGAGACAGTCATCAAACTAAGACTTGGCTGAGACACTAGGGCGAACAACCCTAATTAGAGGGGCTTGGGGTTTGTGGAAGGTAGTACCATGCAAAAGCGGTCCTGGTGGCTCATGCGATACCTGTAATTAACTAACTGTAACCACCATAAGGGGGGGCTGGTGGCGCTTACGTTGAAGATAGTCTAGGTCTTCTTGGGAGGGCGGGTGGGGAGGGGGGGGGAGGAAAGGGCAGGGGAGGAGACAAAAAGGAGGGTGGGTGGGTGGAAGGTAATATTGTACGAATTCTGGCCGGTTTTGAGTCAGGAATTGGTATTATTTAGTTTTTTGTTAGTAAACGCTACAAACTTACATACTGTGTATATTTTTGACATAAAATCCACACACTTATCCCCGCATGTCTTCCGCTGAAAGATAGTTTTGACAAGTGTTTCTTTCTGCTGAACAGTCATCTATAAAAAATAGTGTCGCGTTCCCTCAAACAGTCTGTACTACTCTGTCACCTTTTTTGAAAAGACCAAGAAAACACAATTATAACGGCGTAGTAAGTCAGCAGGCTGTGCGGCCCGTTTACAAACTGTGTGTTTCCTATGTTCTAACCAAAAAAATCAATAAAACACGCCTTGCGTTTCTTCCTCTCCCAGGCCAACGATTGCATCAGGAAACATTCTAGGCCGCTACGTCAAGGCTGCCACGTTGACACGCGATGGGCTGATGTCCAGCGGACCAATCAGCGAGGCGTTTACAATTAAGTGCAGTGCTTACGGCGCTCACATGACTAGGAACACCAACATTCCCCACTGACTCCCGGACTAGCAGGACGCGTTTAGTGTGCTGTGTACTGTGCTGTGTTGTGGTATTTTAAAATGGCTAACATGTTCATTGAAGAACAGCTCTCGCTATTCAAGATCACAAGTTTTACTTTAACTGCATGTTAGAGTATTTGTAAAAAAAGGGGAACTAGGTGAAGCATGTTCTTTACCAGTTAAACCGAAAGAAGTATTGCTTTCCTAAAGGGGGAGAAAAAGAAAAAAAAGTGAACCGTCTGTTTTGGGAAATGCACGACTATCTTCAAGGTTTGTTAGTTCAAGAAATGAAAACGTTAAAGGGCAATATTGTTGACCAAGATACAGCCAATTTCAATGCGTGTTTGACTATCGATGAGATGGTTTCCTTATTTAAAAATGGCGCTCCCATTGTTGAAAGTTGGCCAAAGCAAAACATCCATCATGCGTTGATTGTTGGGCGTTGGCTTGAGACAGCCCAAGTCATGTTTAAAAAACAAAAAACGCATCAAACATGGCGTTTCATTTCTTAAGACGCGGGTAAACATGGCTGATTCGCATGCTAGAAACTTATTCAAATTTCTATGTGTTTTTATAACTATCCAAATTTCATAAGCTGGGAATCAGTATAAATGAACTGTGTTAGCAAACGCCAAACCATTATTAAACTTATGCAACTGGATAACGATTTTCGAATGTTGGCAAACAAACTAGATAGGGCTAGGCAGCCCTTTAGTACATCTACCAGTATGGAGAGGAGTAGTGTGTAGCCAGCACATCTTAAATATAAATGCTCCAAATATACAATGACGGATGTACTACTACTGGCGATTAGAGCCGCCATAAAACTCGGCTACAGCAATTACTGCTGTAACTCTGCCAAAGCCAGTTGCAAGCCCGGTTTGAGAAAAGAGGAGCACAGTGGCAAACTAGGCCCAAGTGATCACATATGATCACTTGACCTGCAAAGCGCGGCATTTTGCCGCCAATGCCGTCAGCACGGAGCACCTGCAAAGCTCGGCGGCAAACTAGCCAAAGTGATCATTATGATCACTTGACCTACAAAGCGCGGCAGTAATGCAAAGCTCAGCGGCAAACTAGGCCAAGTGATCACATATGATCACTTGGCCTGTTGATTGAGGTGCGCGCGGGACGCAACCTGTTTAGTCACAAAGCAAGAAGTGGCCCTAGTATTCCACTTCTTGTTTGTTTTGTTGGTGTTTGTGTGTTTGTCCTACCCCACGCATGCACACCCCACCCCACCCCACCACCCCCACGCCCCCCCACCCCCACCCCTGGACTGTCTATTGTGTGTTTGTTTTTGTTTGGTTTGTGTTTGTTGTTTGTGTGTGTGTGTTTTGTCCTACCCCACGCATGCACACCCCACCCCCACCCCACGCACGCACGTCCCCCCCACCCCCACCCCACGCACGCACGACCCACGCATGCACACTCAAGTCATCCACAAGTTCTTAACTCAAGTCACTCCAAGTCACTTCTAAGTTCTTACTCCAAGTTGTCCTCAAGTCATTCACAAGTCATCCTTAAGTCATTCACAAGTTCTTATTTAAAGTTATTCTTAAGTCCCCTTTAAAAGTCTTAGTTAAGTTTTTAATCAAGTTGTTCTCAAGTCATCCCCAAGTTCTTACTCAAGTCCCTCAAGATTGATTAAGTCATCCTCTAAGTACAACCAAGTTCTTATTCAAGTTATCTATAATTATCAAAAAAATACAATCTATGTTTTTATCTTAAATAGTAGATGTCTAATATAGTACACACACGCCTCAAAAAAACGCGGCTCGTTGAGGATGTCTTGCTCAGCGTTCTGCGCGAGACCGGTCAGCATAGATCTTAATGAAGTTCTTACATCCTAAGCAACCGCATTGATTACAATTCTGGTCTATGGAAAGTCTTTTATAACTCCCTGTCTTTATTTATTGACTTCATCATTTTAAACAAATTAATTCCGCATGTTTTATCAAAAAAAATTAAGTTCTTAAAAATATTATTGCATCTGAAATGGATCAAAATGATTTTTGTTGTTGCGGTTTTGGCGTGCTGTTGTGTTCGTTTCTGTATTTAGTGGCGGAGATTGTTTGGACTTTGGTTCTTGGTGTTGCTGTTTATATATTTTATAACCGTAATAACCGCCCCCAGCAGCAACAAGGACGCCCAAAAAAGACAACAGTTTTAAGTTCAATATTCCATGAAGGCTTTGGTGCTGTAGGTCTTGAATCACATGGAGTTTTTATAGCTGGCATTGAATCAACTTGTTCTGGCTTGGCGGTGTTATTTTTTCATTATGAGTTATATTCTGTAACATTAATTTTTTTTGTCTGTTCCACTCTGCTAATTTCTTCCTGCTTTAATAACACGCCCCAGGATGCTTTTCACTGGCCCCCCCCTATTCAGTGTTTTCTGCTGATTTTCTGGCTTGGTTTCTTTCTCCACCTGATTCAGTGTTTTCTGATTCTGCTGATTTTCTGGCTCGGTCATTTTTAAGGGAAATAAAATCTATATGATTAAAAGTTATTAATCCATGATTAACGGCGATAACAATGTTTTCCCAAAACTGTAGTATAGATCACATCCTAGAGACTTAATGACTTTGTTAAAACTGGATCTTGCGTTTTAAAACATACGTAAGATCTTGTTCAGAACAATGGGAGCAAATCTACTGACTAGTTAGTGTACAAAATAAGAACCGTTTGCCCGACACTTTTCACCATTCTCGACCCCAACTGCGCCTCATACCTGTTGTGATACTTTATAATGTCTTGCGGCGACATTTGTTGAATCTGTTTTTTATGCTGAATTCAGTTCCGAGGAACTGTTTTGTTTTTCCACATGCTGCCCAAAAAATACAACCTCTCCTTTTTGGGCATAATAGCTTGATCATCAAATTGGTCATTCATAAGTCCCAAAACAGTTTAGGCCGCTCTGTAGCTCTAGCAGATCATCGCTGTTCATGTTTTTTATTAATTAATTATTTTATTTTTTAAATGAGCGCCCGAAAAAACTATTGCCAACCTTGTATACCATTCTGCTGTTATTGGAGGGCTAAGTGTAGGATACACAATGCTTGGTAAAAGCCTGTTAAAAATAAAACTAGCAGATCTTGGCAAACTAGACTTTGAGGATTCAGCAAAGCTAATCACTATTATTACAGCTTTATTCGCTACGAAAGATTTTCTAGTTAAAACAAGGAATAATTCCAGAGAATAAAATGTAAAAAAAATACATTTTAAAAAATGGGGTTCATCGTAATGATGATAGGCGGCGCTGTGGTGATGCGCTTGCTTTAGCGGAAGTAATTAGCGTTTAGTAAAACTACGGGATGAGGTTGGAGGAAAATGACATAACAAGCTGTGGACAACTAGCTGCAGCCCAAGATCACTATGAAAAAGCAGAGAATTGAGCAGTTAGAATTTATTAACCGACACACCTGAAAAAACAGGGGCATGCAGCTTCACTTTTTAAAGATGTTGACAAGCAATAAAAGAGTATTATCTAGTAACGGGCAAACCAATCCCGACATTGCCCCACCCAAAATTCAGCAACTTTTATCAACCCTCAGAAAAACAAAAGATGCAAGAATCGGTTTATTGTCGTTGGTATGACTGTCGTTTTATTTTGTTGCGCATAATATTGGCTGAATAAAAAATGAACAAATCTATTATTCGCCAAAGGATATTGGAAGGAATAACAGCAATCAAAAAGCTAAGCCAAGCAGTGGAGTCAGTGAACAAACGCAAAGGGAATGGTTATCTAAACAAGCGATTTGGCAAATTTTTTTTACCAGCACCAAAACGAATACAGAGACGCACTTTGTGAAAACAATACCCAACGACACCCCTCAAATGGACCTTCTATATTACCCTCTGATACCATTAGACGAAAAAGATTAAGTACGCACTCACAGTCATTGACATAGCTTCAAGATATAAAGATGCTGAACCATTAACCCCAAAAGAGTGCTTCTGCTGTTGCTGTTGCTATACAACGAAAATACCAACGAGGCCCCTAACTTATCCTCGCATGATTCAAGTTGATGATGGAAAAGAATTTAAAGGCCGAGTGAAAACAATTATTGTTGAAACATAGAGTTACCATCAAAAGAGGCATTCCAGGAGTTTACAGATCCAGGCTTTTGTCGAAAACTTTTAAAAAACAGTTAGCTGAAAAAACTTTTTTCCAAACCCGTTTCACAGAGAGCTTATTTGACAATTCTCGCAACACAGAATGGGTCAGAAGATGCCCTCAGTTTTTCGCGCAATGAATAATGAAAATTTTAAAGGGCTAAAACCAGTACAAGCAATCAAAAAACAAACAATAAATGTTGTGAAGACTCTGTTCATCCAGCAAACTATTACCATTTGGATTGAAAGTAAGGTTTCCTTTATTTACCGGGGGAAGCAGAAAGGGGACACTCGCATCAGGGCAACCGATCCAGTTTGGAGTGTTGACCCATATGAAATAAAAAGAATTGTAAAGATGAATCCGCCCGTGTATTATTTACGAGAAACTGACACAACAAAACAACCAGCTCCTCAAAGATCTTTTGTGAAAGAAGAACTGCAGATAATCCCGCCAGACACAGTTCCGCTTTAATTAATTTACGTAAATATATTTGAGGTTAAAATGGAAGCTCAGAAGGAAGTGCAGAACGAAACAAGAATGGTAAAGGAAGAGACCTTGAAAATGATACGGGAATCATTTCATGCGTGTAATGCTATTAAGGAAACATTTTCGGGGATTAATCAATGCATGCTAAATCATCCAGATCACCTACAACTCAAACCCCCAAATTGGGAAAAAGAATATCTTGAAATAATAAAAAAAATTCGAACGCATCAAGCAAACATGAGAAAAGATTTAAATGAATTGGATGAAGCTATGATTGATCTTATAATAAAAGCTGATGAAAAATATAAACCCCCCTGTTTATGCGGTCCTCCAGTGCCCGATTGCATATGAAAACTCTGGATTAACAAACACACGTTTTGTGTTTGTTCTATCTAACGACTTCTTTGTTACAACTGTTGTGTTGATCTCATGTAGATTAGATCGCAGTTTTACGTTGTCATGATGAAAAGTCTTATTGCCAAACAATGCTTCTTTGTAGTTGTCATGCGATATGTTTGACTGCACAACGCTGCGAGATATTCCCTTTGCTTTCTTAATGATTTTCTCCTGGCTCGAAATACTGTACATTTTCGACCTTAAACCAATAAACTCCTTAATCACCCTCCGGATAATTCATCTTTCATCTTTCCTAAAACCTTCTTATTAGTAATTGAATGCAAAGGCGAATCTTTAGGGTAATCGGACGTGTCGTACCATCCGGCATGTCCTTTCGCTACTTCGATTTCCATGTCTTTATAGATGTCTTCAGTGGGGATATCTATAACATAACTATCTGTATCTGTGTAAAGTACTCTGGACTCTGGATACAAGGGTTTAAAGTAGTCATAAAGAAATTCTAACATCAAAAGCTTTGATAATTCTAAAACAGTAAACCCAATAAATACAGGTTTGTCCAATTTGACTTTCTTTTTTTCATCATTATGCCAAAAAGCTGATCATGAAATCTTCTATAGTCCTGATAATTTGGTTTTGAAGTCAGCTTAATTGCTTCGTTCTCTCTGGTGACTAATCTGACATCTTTGCGCTTGTGCGGATTCTCCATAGTCTTTCCGAAACAGCTGTTGTTCATCAACTTGAAAAAGTCTTTTTCTGAAGCATCTGTGGATTTGGTTCTGAGATCAGTGTTCTTCATGATGTATGGTTTCATGAACTGTTCTTGATCAAAAGGAATTATGCGATGAACTGCTGTCAACTTCAACCCATGTCTTAAATAAAATTGTAGAAGTCTGTAATGACAGACATAATTTTTTTTGCCGCGAAGATTAGGCACAAGTTTAGGCGGCTCTCTTGGATTCATCTTTAGACTTTCTGCTGCTAATGGATAGTCATTATGCAGGTCATGGAGTTCATGAGGATATTCTAAGTCAACTTCTAGAATGTATCCGCGCTGCTGATCAGGCGCCAAACTGCCCAACCACTTTAATGCTCCTTGAATATTATTTGTACCTGTGTGCATTTTAAAGTTGCGTAATGGAAGTGATTGCGCCATTGCCCATCCATACAGATTGTTTGCATCTAAATACACAAGATAGTTAGACCTTTTACTCGGATCATAGTCGTCCAAGTATTTGTTGTTTGCTTTACAGTAATGATGCGACGCCATACTAATTCCTCCACGCAATCCGTTTTCAATCATCTGAATCATTGGTAGGTCAGACAATAAATCAATCTGTACTCCAGTAAACTTTAAGAAAGCATCCCAACTCATCCCGGGCGCAGAAATGTAATGCGCAGGATCCAGGCTATAATGTTTCATGCAGGTCTTTCTGTAATTTTCAAAAATATCCGCCAACAAACAGACATCAGCCATCAAGTATGAGTCATGATAGTCTCCCATCGTTTTACAATCTAACTCCTGCCACGCATCTTGAGCATGCTGGTAATCAGAATCGCTGATGTCCTTTCCTCTAAGACTAGAAAAGAACGCGCCTTTAGGAGGAAGTGTATCTTCGTCAAACCTTTCCCAACTGTTCATGTACTCATAAGGATAAACGCCCTTTCTAACGAGAGTCGGGTCAAAATATTCTTCTGTTATTGGGCAAGACTTTAAGGACATAGCCAGTGACTCTAATGAACCCATCATGTGCTGCATAGAGTCATAAAAAGACATGTTATTTAGATTAAAGCACATGTACTTTTCTGATGACTGTGCAATGCATGCTACCCTGAAGGCGCTGGTTACTGCTTGCAATATAAGATGAGAGTCGTAACCTCGCAAGTTATGAAAGAATACAGGTAGCTTCCATGTCTTTGGTTCAAACTTTAGTTGAAGATTGCAGTTGTTGTGCGCTGCTCCTCTGAACTTTCCACTAATGTGATCATGGTCTCTTACTGTTGGATTGGCGTCTTCACTGTTAGACATTAGTTCTAAACCACAAATCCAACAATGTGTGGCTGATTTATACTGTTGTTGGTCTTCGGGCGTCATTATGATTTCAGATAAGTTTAGATTATTAGAACAGTCATTACGCACTTTCTGCATGCGTTCTAAGAAGTATTCTGCAGCATTAGGTCCTCTATATAATTCTGGTTCCGAATGGACGCCATCCGACCTGACAATAACGAAGGCAAATGAACAAATCTGATGATTACTCACTAAGGCTGTTTTAGGAAGTCTCTGTGGGGTTGGTCCCTCATAAGGAACAATAAGCGACTCGAAGTCTGCGTAAACAATGTATGGAGAATTTTGCATCCGTTTCCAGTTCTTAAAACTAACTTTAGATCCGGATGGGGGTGTAATCAGTTCTGTATTACAGTCAACTGGGCCAATACAATGTTTTTTATGTTCGCTCGCTGCTTTAACGGATGGAATTCTTGTTAAACATTTTCTGCAGAATTCTTGTTTGCCATAATTTTTTGTAGTATGCGCCAATAATCTACTCATTGTTCGTATCAATGTGTAATGTGGTAGCCCTGCTGGTGAAAGCATCAGTAGTAAGTCAACATGATTTTTGTCTGGTTCGCCAATCGTTGGGCTGTTCTTAGACACTTTAATGGGCTGTAGATTTGTTTCCTCATCCCATGTGTAGACATTAACAGTTATTGGTTTGTTTTGTTCTTCAAACTGATCAATAGAATCCACGCTAACAGGAAAGGATATTCCACTAAAGTTAAGATCATTGATGTAAGGGTGATAGTTAGACACTCTCTCTGCGTTTTTGCGGGCGTAATGCAGCCTTGCAAGAACACACCACATAAAACATTTGTTGTCTGAATTCTTTATGTTTAGAACTGCTCTTTTTGCGACTAATGCTGGAGGCAGTGGAATGTAAGACCTGCCTACAATCGGTGCATACTTAGGACTGTTTTAATTGATCTCTAAGACTTCGCCCTCTGACCAACCAGAGCCTCTCATTTTAGCTTCTTCAGCGGCCACATCAAACTGCGTAAGCAGTTCGTCTGCCCAACCCGGTGTTAAATCATTACGAGAAAGAAAACCTGTTGTTTAGTTGAGACCCAGACTTCTAGATTTTCTTCATTTATTGTTACATAGTCGATTAAAACAGCTAACATTACTTTAACTGGCGGGTCTATTGTTAGTTTACCTGGAACTTGAGAAATAGCATGAACAACACTTGCCTGTACGTTTGCTGGATTAATGACTTCTAAATCAATATCATTCAGTGCTCTTGATAAACGCTCTCCCTCAAGCATTCCTTCAAACAATTCGTCCGATCCTTCATATATCTCATCCATGCTGAGTTTCTTTTCTAACTCAAAATATTTATTTAAATTAAAAAAAAAAAAATTAATCAGAATCAATATCAACGGTCTTTTTACGCTTGGACTCATAAACTAAAGTATAAACACCTTTTGGTGTTGTTAATGTGAGCTGTTTAGAACAGAGTTTAATGTTTCGTTTACTTTTTTTAAACATTCCTTTTTTATCTGCTCGGGGTCTGGCTGTTGAGAAAAACTTGTCCTCGCCTTTCTTTGAAGATCAAACTTTGTCTTTTGTAGTCATTAAAATCAGCCTGTAAACGACTAAATTCTTCATCCGTGATGTTTGAGTCAGCTAGCGCTTTATTTATTATCAGATTGAACGAACTAAGTTTAGCTGTTATTAGTGAACCATAGCTGTGTGCTTTTGGAGTTTAGTTTTTAATTTTTTGCTAGCAGCACCTACAGCTAATGAACACACGCCAAGAGCTAAAGACAAACCGCCTAGAGGTAAAGCTCCGGGTGCGCCTATGCCTGTTGCTAAGAGGCCAACACTTGTCCCTGCTGATAAAGCACTTATAGTTGATGTTCCAGTATTAACATATGTAACAGCATTAAAGGCAGCAGAATACCTTCGTTTGGTTTTGCTGTATTTTGAAAGGTCCTGCTCTAGTTTTTGTTGCATTTGTGTAATGTTGGTTAATCTGAAGGTTTTTATGTCGGGGGTTTCTACTATCCCTTCTCTTGGCAACTCCGGTGCTGTAGGCACATTTGGATAAACTTGAACAGACATGCTTTTTTAAAAATAAAAAATAATTTAGTATTGTATATCTTTTAATCTGTTATCTTGAATATTCAGCTGCGCATCATATATTAAAAACAAATGTACATTAAGCGGTTTATCGGCTTCTTCTTCTTTATCAATTTGAATGTTTATTACGTCTCTCACAGTTCTCCCGCTTCCATGCAACTGATTATCTTCTGTTGACCTTAGGTCAATCCATAAACCGTATTTCGTTGTTAAATAATCATCAAGCCTAACATTGTGAAGATGTAAATCTTTAGACACAAGGTCTGCTGTTGGACTTCTACACCTCCCACCCCCAAACAGTTTCTTATTTCGTCAAAATGCTGATAAGGTTTAAGCCCGCTAGCGTAGATTTGGTTAGGACTACCCTCAATCGAACTTTGTACTTTCGTTATTTTAGGATTAATAAACTTTTCACTTCCTCTTTTGAACGGTTCTTCATCTTCACACAGCAATAAAATACCTTTAAGCGATCTTGCTGCGGCAGTAAAACTAAAATTCCATATAGTGTCTGCCCTGCTTCTGGGATATGTTGTATGATGAATCACTCTTTCGTAATATATTGCTAATTTTGACTGATATTGTTGCTCAATCAGCCTTGCTAAATTAGGGTTGCTAACAACGTCAAACTCTAACGAGATGTCAGAAATGCTGTACTTTGCTTCGGTGTCTGATGATTTGATAACGCGTTTGTATTCATTAAAAGTTAGTTCATATGAAAACTCTGTCTTTTAATGCTCCTTGAAAGTATGGCGCATGAGATTTTAACAACTCAAAATCTAAGGGGATGGAAAAGCGATTTCCATACGCAAAATTTACAGCTACATACTTTTTGCCGTCTTTAACATCTGCGGCGCCTATTCTATGTTTTAGTGCTTCTTCATTTTCGATTCCTTGAAACGCAAAGTCAGCCCTTTCATTCCCGGTTAGCATAGATCAGAATAGGTTAAAAAAATGTCTGCATTATGTAAAGAAAATATTTCTGCCCTCAAGTTTATAGAAATTTTCTTAACGATTGCCCGCCCCAGATTCTGTACAACTGTCCTGTTTGGGTCTGTTGTTGAAGCGAGTTGTATTTTGAAAGTAAGACGCGCAGAGCCTGGCACAATCACTTCATCCGCTCCTAGGTCTGGAAATTTAACAGTAAGAATTGATCTGAATCAATAGTAGACGGATTATTTGGAACAGTAATATTCCGCTTATTTCCCTTCACGCCAAAGGGCTCTTTCAGTCTTCTATGGGGTCGAGAGATTGAACATATGCTTGTGACATTTTTTTATAAAAAAAAATACAAAAGTTAATTATTTAAAAACATGGCGGGCATTGAAGGTGAAGAAGATTATGATGTTTTAGATCCTGGAGACAACATGAGTGAAATGATCCCTTTAATACAGCATCGCTCGGCGCCCTCATTGCGGCGTGAATTAACAGAAAGTAAGGTCAGATCATTTTACCAAAGTGTAGGCCAAGAACCTCCCGAATTTATAGACCCTAATGATTTTGAAGTAAAAGATGACCATTTGTTTGTGAGGAGCGACCAAGGACAACTTGTTCAGCTTACAACTAAACAGACTCATCAAAGTTTTTAAAAAAGAGTACAATTAGACAAAGGCTCGGTGTAAGCGAACAAAATCGCCTTGGGATTACTAAACCAAAATTAGATGGGGAGGCTGTTTCTAAACTTCAAAACACACTACAAGAACTCCCAACAGATAACCAAATACAAAACAAAGGAACTTAAAGAATTAAATCAATCGGCAGACGAATTAATAAATGCAATAGAAGCAGAAACCAGTTTTTCAGAAGAAACAGCATTAAAGACTATACACGACTCGCCGCTACCCATGCGAGAAATAGCGGCCCTTGATCATGCTTTAAGAACCATCAGAGGCGAATTAACAAACAATTTAGCAAAACTGGGTGAAATAGATGAGCATATAAAAAGAGAAAAAGAAAAACTCGTTGAGGCTGATGACGCCAACTTAGGGCCTGATATTAAAGAAAGAATAACCCAAAGACTAAAAGATCTTGAACAAGAGAGATTAACAAGACTAGAAGTTTTGTCTACAACCGAGAACAATTACGAACTCAAGTGAGCAGAATAAGAGAAACTATCCAAAGAATTTTATATGAAGACACAACGCTAGCAGAAAGAATAAGAACACATGTTTAGAGAGCAGGGAGTCACATTAGCAAGCGTTATACGGCCTTAGGATTTGCAATAAGTACACTGGTGATGGCTATTACAGGCGGCGGTGGAGGTCAATCCCAGTACCTCCATCGCCATCGCCTCCATCGCCGCTGATAAATCATGGGTAAAAAAACAGCTTGATCATCTAGCGGGTTTATTAAAAAAATTCCAGTAAAGCCATGGACGCTTGCCGGGTATATTAGGGGGTATTGTTAGCTGGCTTTTGTCTACTGCAAGCAAAGTAGTTGGCTTTATGGCTGAGCACTTATGGACATTAGTTCTCTTAATAGTTGGGTTAATATTTAGTAAAATAAAGACCAAGTAATCCTAGGCCAGTTAATCCAAGAACAAGTGCTGTCTTTTCATATTCATGGTCATTATTTTTTTTGACTTCAACAGTCTCTGGGCTTTGGGCCACGGGGATTGGATGACTTATTCTTGGGGGGTCGACTTGTTTGTTTACTGCTTGCAATATTACTGGCTCAGAATTTATTTCGTTTTTTCCGACCTTCTGTTCATTGCCTGCCACAAGGATTTCATTATTGTAGTTTATTATTGTTCCTATCTGGAGTCTGAGGTCAGAAGGCAGCATGTATAAACCAGCGCCAACAGCAAAGTTACTTTCGATCTTGCAAATTGTAAAACATTTTGGTACCTTTTTATGCTTGAAGGTAAATCAACTGTAGAATTAATGGCGTCCTCTAAATTTGCTAAGTATTGTTTTGTGCATCAAAACCAGTAGAAGGATCAGTTATGCTCGATCTCGTTTGTGCTGCGAACCTAGCAAACACCAAACGTAAGTACGAACAGAGTCGTTTATTCGTTCTATTCCTGCTTTAGTTAGGCCCTTAGAAGTGTCTAAGATAAATGTTGTCCATGCTGTTTTATGCTCTTGCTCTATGGACCCGAGGTGAACAGCTGTGCCTGAAGAGAAAGATGTGTAAGGAGGATTCCAGTCATAGTTATACTTTCTGTGCACGCCCCAAAAATAAGGGGTGCCTAGACCATGATTAAGATCCGACTTTTGTCTAAAGTCTGTCTTAACATCAATATTGAATTCGTTACAGATTCTTTCAAAAGCCTTCATGTCTATTCTGTTGCTGAATGGATTAAACGGTTGTCATTTGGTAAAGGTGCTTGCAGTTCAGTCAAAATACGTCTGAAGGTGTAATAAAAATGAAATCTGTACACTGACCTCACCAAAGGATCGGGATGATTTAAATGATCAGCATACGACACTCCACACCCAGTTGATGCACAAAACACAGCAAAGTTTAACTGGTTCTGATAAAACTGCATCGGATGGCTGAACCACACTTTTGGGATGTAGTCTTTTTTAATAGGGGGGTTAAGATACTGCTTAATGGAGTACTCACCTTTACTTGAAAGGTGTCAGTCTGAGTCACAGAAATGATAAGGGTGTCAGTTGTTATATTTTTTAAGATTGTAGTGCGGCCCAACAGAATATTTTGCATCAGTATATTTAAATGCGCTCATTTTTATTTTGTTTAAAAAATGTTTGTAACAATAACAACTCAAGACCGCCCTTCGTTTTTAGAACATGCTATTGATAACAATTGCGGGGCCAAAATGGTTGCGCTTCATGAAATATTTTACAAAGTCGTATGGTTTAATATAACCGAATCCAAGGAGAATAATAAGATTAAAAAAGTTAATAATAAAGGACAATTAGTTAGCCAGTTAACCATACCTGATGGTTATTACGGGTTTTGCTCACTAAAAGAAGCAATGAGTAACTTTGACATTACTCTCAAACTTAACAATGCGAATCTAAAAACAATGTTGGCCTTCAAACCTGAAGAAGAAGAAGTAGGTACTATTTTGATAAAGAGCTAGCTAAAATGTTAGGCTTTACAACTGCCGATCGGTCCATTCATAGTTTTAGAGTTGCAGCAAACAAAACTACTTATGAGGGAGAAAATCCGCTCGATCTTGCATTACATTCATTACTCTATGTTCATTTGGATGAGCTGAGCACTGATGAAAACTTATATGATGGAAGGCCCTCAACTGTTTTAAGAGCTCTTCCATCAGGGAAAGCTGCATATTGCGATTATGAAATTATACAATTCCCTAATTTACAGTTTAAAAGATTAGTTTGTGGGAGGGTCGGATCATTTAATATAAAAATTGCAGACAAAACAGGGAAAGTCGTGAAATGTGATAACCTGCACATTGTTTTGGAAATAAAATAATTAGTTGTTCTAAAAAATAATGTCGCGGGGGCCAGAAGAACCGGGAGTTACATTGGCGCCTGTAAGGTGTATAAACCTTAGAATTAAAAGACCTTGCAGACGTTGTGGACTTTGAACAGAACGGTGAGATAGGCGCTTTGTATGGTTTTGAGTACACTAAAGATGGTGATTATAAACGCAAAGAGGTTAGCGACAACAAAAAGTTTCCTAAACTAGAACAACTACGCAATGTAGAAGCAAATAATGCTGGACAGTATGAATATAAAATAGTTCGAAAACCTGACAGCAAATGGCACTTAGAACCATATTTAGAATGGGAAATAAAATTTGAATTCATAAGCCCATTTACATTTTTTAGCCGTCAAAAAAGTTTCAGAAAAGCATTCAACTCTGGCCCTTTACATGTAAGTCTTATGCCGGACGACAATAGCCGGAAAGAGATTGAAATAACGCCGTATGGGAAAAAACAGTACATCCTCCACAGAAGAGAAACAGTTTTAAAGAAAGCTTCTACAAAATTGCAGTTCTTTCCACATAGGAAATTAGGAGACACGTTCACAATAATATTTGAAATTTCTGTCTTTAAGATGTGGAAAGGGATGGGGTTGTGGGCGTCAGTGACGTCCTTTTAAAAGGAATTAATATTAGCTGGCAAAACTTAGACGTTAAACGTCTTAAAGTTATCATCGTCGTTCTTCATAATGGTGAGGATATTAAGGTCATAACAACAAGCAACAAAATCAATGTTGACTTAAATAGAAACAATCTTACAGAACTGAATTGGATTAATGTTACACATTTAGGCCTCATAGGATTTTATTATACTGAACAGGTTCTAACAGAGAGTATGATAAACATAATAACTGAATTAGATTAAATTCTATTATAAAAACTATGGAGCAGTTAAACTTTATGACAAAAACCCCTCATTGTTCATTAATTTGTGGACAAACTGGTTGTGGAAAAACAATATTTATCCTCAACCTGTTACAAACAGTTTATCGTTATAATTTTGATCATATTGTAATTTTCTGCCCAACACTTAAATGGAAAAAGCATATCATGATAGAAGGTTTATATGGACTGATGATAACATATTTTTAGTTAATCCTAGCAATAAACTGAGTGAGTGTCTAGAACGCTTTTTTATATTGTTTGAAGGAACGCAGACACTATTTATTATAGATGACTGTTCAGCAGAAAGAGACATAGTTAAAAAGAGAAACACTTTGTCGAAACTAGCTTTCAGCGGAAGACATGCTGGGATAAGTGTGTGGATTTTATGTCAAAAATATAACTCAGTTTTAAAAGACTTTAGAGAACAGTTAAAGACTGTAGTTTTATTTCACATGAAAGACAAAGATGCATTTGATGAATGTTTGCGTGAAAATGATGTTATTGAGAATGACCAGGAAAAACATAGGATTAAGCAAAAACTGAAATCTGAAAAGTTTTGTAAATTAGTATTAAAAACGGATAATCCTACACAGTATGTTTGTTTGTAGATAATCGTTATTTTTTGGTTATTGAAAGAGAATGTGTGATGGATTATTCATTGTTAAAGCCTTACTTGTCAGAGAACAGAGAAATGTGTGTTCTGGAGTCGCCCGGTCGAAACTGGTTGAGACCGGGGGAGCCAGAACACACATTTCTCTGTTCTCTAGGACTCAGAAATGACCCACGATTTCCTTTCCTGTAACTTCCCTGTCCTGATGGGATAGTACATGACGCATGAGACTCAAAGATTGAAAATTCTCCTTTCCTAGCCACGCCCTTATCTGGGTGAGCGATACAATACTGATCAGCCATCTGACACATTTCCTCAACGCTTTCAAATTGCCTTTCTTTAAGGAAAGTGGCCAGATCTTTGCTCACGCTCTGGAAAAGTTGTTCTCTAAGAAGGAGATCTCGCAGTGATTGAAAAGTTTTGTTCGTTTTTGATAAATCGATCCATCGATCTAAACAATGACTCATACGAATTAGAAACGACGGAAACGATTCTCCTTTTTCAGGGCGCACAGAACGGAAACGTTCGTGAAAACGATCAGCAGAACATTGAAATTTCTTGAGGAGTTCTTCTTTCAACTGATCCCACGTTAAATTTTGTTTCGCCGCGAGTGTGTGGTACAGTGTCAAGCGCTACCCTTAAACAACGACGCAATATACAATGTCCACTTTTCCTTTGGCCAACCACAAGACGTTGCGTGACTTTCAAAGCGGAAAAGAAAACTATCTATGTCATCCGTTTTTTCCTCGAAAGGTGGTAACTTTGGAATATATGCCGCTTTTGGTTGAGGCGCGCTTGTGGAACCGACTGGTGGAGCTGGTGGAGGTTCTCTCGATGCCTGTAATCTTTTAATTTCAGCATCAGTCTCTAGTTCTAACTGTCTCAACTTAAATTGACGTTCTTCAGCTTCAGCTTCCCTCTGTAGTCTTTTTTCTTCAATTTCAGCTTCCCTCTGTAGTCTATTTTCTTCAGCTTCCGCTGTAGTCTTTTTTCTTCAATTTCAGATTCCCTCTGTAGTCTATTTTCTTCCGATTTTAGCTTCCCTCTGTAGTCTTTTTTCTTCAGCTTCAGCTTCCCTCTGTAGTCTATTTTCTTCAGCTTTAGCTTCCCTCTGTAGTCTATTTTCTTCCCTCTCTCTTAGCCTGTCTGCCCTATCTGTGCATTGTTGCACATAGTTAGTAAGTTTTTCTCCATCAAAACCCAAGCGTTCCGCTTGTTGAACATATTTATCAAAATCATCCATAATGAATCGTCAACATATAAACAAAACAATTTCTAAATATGAATAAAAATAAGGCGATATATGATGGCGCTGTATATTTCACAAAAAATGTAATTATAGTATATACAAATAAAGAATTCAATTTCCGGTGTAAACAGAAAACAGCTTACCAAAACAGGGTAGATATTAAATCCAAGGAATGTATTTTTCCAAAAGTAATTTGCAAACTGCTATCAATTTGGAATTTAAAAAAAAATGAAATTCAATGAAAATCTGTTTTTCCCAAGAAAGGAAAAAACACAAAAAAGTTTCCTGAAAATAAATTTTTAAAAATTTTTAGTTCTTAAATTTCTCGTTTCAGTCTTTCTTTCTTATTTAAATTTTAAAAAATGAATTTACAAAACAAATCACCGCCTTATACAAAAAATGAATTAAATTTACAAAACAAAGGGAAGCACAAACAATTAAAAAGGGGGGGAAGAAACGGGGAAACCTTCTTTTGGGGCCCACTTTCGCCCCAACCTTTTCGGGCAAAAAGTGGCCCAAAAAAGGGGGTTTCCCTTTCCCTTGACAATAAATTTTCAATAACCAAAAAAATAACGATTTCCCTCAAACAGCATCTGTTTGGGGTTTACCCGTTTTTAATACTAATTTACAAAACTTTTCAATTTTTTTTTTGTTTACCTTTCTTTTTTGGCTTTTAAATAACATCATTTTCGGCAAACTTTCTTCAAATGATCTCTGTTTTTTTATTAAATAAACTAACTTTAAACTGTTCTCAAAGTCTTTTAAAACCGATTATATTTCTGGCTAAAATCCACCATTTACCCCATCATGCTTCCCGCTGAAACCCACTTTGAAAAAAGTGTTTCTCTTTTTAACTTTTTTTTTTCGCCGAACAGTCATCTAAAATAAAAGTGTCTGCTTTCCCTTTCAAACACTTTAAAAAGTATTCAAACACTCACCAGTTAGGCGGATTAATAAATTAGCATTGTTTTCCCATAAAAACCTTTCTATCTGTATGCTTTTTTCCCTTTTTTAAGTGTTGGCAAAAAACACAATATATCAAAATTATAGGAAAAAACTGTTTGAAATAATCTAGGAAAAATATTGTTTTTCCCAAAACCATCTGCCCACAAATCATTGAACAATGGGGGGGATTTTACATAAATTCAACGCTCCATAGTTTTATAAAAAAATTTAATCTTCCAGTTATTATTTTTACATACTCTCCGCAAAACTTGTTCAGTATAAAAAAAACGCTATGGGCCCTAAATTGAAAATTTAAATCCAATTCAGTTCGAAGATTGTTTTATTTAAGTCAACTTGATTTTGTTGTTGTTGTTTGACTTAATCTCCCCTTGTGAAGAAGGGACGTGGGTAAGTTAAAAAATTTTTAAACGCAATTTTCCCACAATTTAAATTTCCCTTTTTAAAGGTGTCACTAACGCCCAAAACCCCATCCCCCCACATTTTTTAAAAGACAAAATTTCAAATATCATTGTGAACGTTCTCCTAATTTTCTGCTTAAAAAACGTAATTTTGTAAACTTTTTTACAACTGTTTCTTTTCTGTGGGGGATGTATGTTTTTTCCCAACGCGTTTTTTCAATTTCTTTCGACTATTGTGCCCGGGCTTGATTACATGTAAAGGGCCAAGTTGAATCTTTTCTGAAACTTTTTTGACGGCTAAAATATGTAAAATGGGCTTATGAATTCAAATTTTTTTTCCCCCTTTCTAAATATGGTTCTAAGTCCATTTGGGGTCAGGTTTTCGAATTTTTTTTTATATTCATACTGGCCAACTTTATTTGCCTCTAGATTGCGCAGTTTTCTATTTTAGGAACTTTTTGCTTCCCCAAACCTCTTTGCGTTTAAAACACCAATTTTTGGTACTCAAAACCATACAAAGCGCCTATCTCACCGTTCGGTTAAAAGCCCGCAACATCGCAAGGTTTTTTTAATTCTAGGGTTATACCCCCTTAAAAGGCGCTTTGTAACTCCTGATTCTTCGGGCCCACGCGACATTATTTTTAGAAAACGTTTATTTTTATTTCCAAAAACAAGTGCGGTTACCATTTCAAAATTTTCCCCGTTTTGGGTCTTGTTTTTTAAATTTTTAAATATCCGACCCCCCCAAAAAATAATCTTTTAAACTGTAAATTTTGGGAATTTATAATTTCAAAATCGCAATACGCTTTCCCAGATGGAAGAGCTTTTAAAAAACAGTTGAACCTTCCATCATATAATTTTCATCAGTGCTTAGCTCATCCAAATGAACATAGAGTAATGAATTAAGCAAATTGAGGGGTTTTCCCCCTCATAAGTATTTTTTGTTTGTGTAACTCTAAATCTATAAATTGTCAGCGAAAACCTAACTTTTTTGCAGCCTTTATAAAAATGTAACCCCCTTTCTTCTTCAGGTTTTGAAATTTAACTTGTTTTCAATTGCATTGTTAATTTGAGAGTAATTCAAAGTTACTCATTGCTTTTTTTGGGGAAAAAAACCCCGTAAAAAACCACAGGATTTTTTTAACTGGCAAATTTTTGGGCCCCCTGTTTTGTCAACTTTAGAACCCTTTTATTCCCTTTGGCTTTGTTTAAATTTAAACCATACACTTTGTAAATATTTCAGGGAGCGCGCCCGTTCGGTTCCGCTTTCGTTATTAATCTTTCAAAAACGAAGGGGGGTCTTGTTGTTATTGTTCCAAACATTTTTAAAAAAAATTTAAAAAAGGTGCATTCAAATATACGATGCAAAATTTTTTTTGGGGGCCCGCCCTCTAAAAAAAAATATAACAACTGACACCCTCGACATTTCTGTACCCGACTGACCCCTTTTCCAAAAAAAAGGTAAGTACCCTTAAGCAAAATATCAACCCCCCCTGTTAAAAAAGACTCATCGCAAAAGTGTTTCATCATCCGATGCAGTTTTATCAGAACCCAGTTAACTTTGCTGTTTTTTGTGCAAAAATGGGTGTGGATGTCGTATGTGTCACAAAAATACCCAACCCTTTTGGTTGGGTCAGGAAGATTTCTTTCTATTAAAATTCGACGTATTTTGACTAAAACTGCAAGCCCCATTCCCAAAATGACAAACCGTTTTTTTCCCTTTCAGAACAGAATAACATAAGGCTTTTGAACAAATCTGTAACGAATTCAATATTAACATCAAAAACAGATTTAGACAAAATGGGATCTTAATCATGGTTGGGCACCCCATTTTTTGGGGCTGCACAGAAAGAAAAACTTACGGGAATCCCCTTAACACTTTCTTTTTGGCACACTTCCCCCCGGGGTCAAAAGGCAAACAAAAAACAGCATGGAAAAACATTTACTTAGACACTTCGGGGGCCCAACTAAAGCAGGAATAGAACGAATAAAGACTTGTTCGTACTTCTTTGGTGTTTGCTGGGCTCGCAAGCACAAACTGATCGAGATAACTGATCCTTTCTACCGCTTTTGCAAAAAAACAGTACTTAAAAATTTTAAGGCCCAAAATTCTACAGCGATTTACCTTCAAGTATTAAAAGGTCCCAAAAATGTTTTTACAATTCGCAAAAATCAAAAGAGACTTTGCTTTGCACGGGTTTTATCAGCTGCCTTCTCCTCGGGCCCAGATGGGAACAATAATAAACACAAAAATGAAACCCTTTGGGGCGGGCAATGAAAAAAAAAAAGGGAAAAAACAAATAAATTTACCAGAATTTGCAAGCAGAAAAAAAAACAAGATACCCCCCAAGAAAAGTCACCCAAATCCCCTGGCCCCAAAGCCCGGAAACCGTTGAAGACGGGGACTTTTTCCCGGGGAAAGTCAAAAAAAATGCCCTTAATTGAAAAACAGCGCTTTTCTTGGATTAACTGGCTAGGTTTTACTGGGTCTTTATTTTACTAAATTTAAACCCAAACTATTAAGAGAACAAATTCCCATAAGTCTGGGCCATAAAGCCAACTATTGCTTGCAAGACAAAACCCAGCAACAAACCTCCTAATATACCGGGAAAGATCTATAGCTTTACCCCAATTTTTTTTAAAAAACCGCAAGATAACAAGTTTTTTTTTTACCCATGTTTTTTATGGAGCGTGGTGGCGGGGCATGGACTTTGACCCCACCGCCGCCTGTAATACCCAACACCAGTGGCTTATTGAAAATCCAAAGGGCTGTTAAACGCTTGCAATGTGACTCCCTGCTCTCTAAACAGTGTTCGTTTGTTCGCTAGCGTTGTTCTCATATAAAATTTTTTGGATATTTTTCTCTTTTCCTATTTGAGTTCGTAATTTTTCTGGGTTATAGACAACGTTCTAGCTTGTGATCTTTTTTTCAAATCTTTTTTTTTTGGATTTCTTTTTAATATAGACCCAATTGGCCATCAGCCTCAACGAGTTTTTTTTTTTCCTTTTTATATGCTCTCTATTTCACCCAGTTTTGCTAAATTGTTTTTTAATTCGCCTTATGCTTTCAAAGCATGATCAAGGGCCCTTTTTCTCGATGTAGGGGGAAATTTTAAATTTTTTTAAAATGCTGTTTCTTGAAAAAGGGGTTTTGCGCTTACTTTGCCCCTGTTTGACTTAAATTTTGAAGTTCCATGTTTTGTATTTGGTTATCTGTTGGATTTTGTGGTGTTTTGAAGTTTAGAAACTGCACCCCTATCTAATTTTTGGTTTTAAATCAAGGCTTTTTGGGGGTCGCTCACACTGACCCTTTTGTCAAATTTGTTTTTTTTTTTTTAAAAAACTTTGAATCGGGTTTTAAATGAAAGCTAACAATTGTCCTTGTCCCTCACAAAAAAATTGGCATCTTTTACTTCAAAATCATTGGGTCTAAAAATTCGGGGGGTTTTTGGCCAAAACTTTGGTTAATACTACCTTATTTTCTTTTAATTCACCCCGCAAAGAGAGCCCCCGACGTGCTGTACCAAGAGTCATTTCACTATGTCCTCGGGATCAAACATCAAATCTTCATCTTCAATGCCCCCCATGTTTTTTTTAAAAAAATTAACTTTTTTTATTTTTTTTATAAAAAAATGATACAGCATATGCTCGATTTTTGACCCGCAAGAAACTGAAAGACCCTTTGGCGTAAAGGGGAAAAAAGGGGAATATTCTGTTCCAAAAAATCCTCTCTTTTGTCGGATCAAATTCTTACTGTTAAATTTCCAGCCCCCTGGAGCGGAGAAGTGATTGTCCCGGGCTCTGCCGTCTTATTTTAAAAAATATACTCGCTTAAAACAACAACCCAAACGGACAGTTTACAAACGGGGGCGGCAATCGTTAAGAAAATTTCTAAAAAACTTGGGGGGCAAGAAATATTTTTTTAACAATGCAGACAATTTTTAACCAATTTTCTGATCATGGCTAACGGAATGAACTGATCTTGCTTTTCAAGGAATCGAAAATAAAGAAGCACAAAAACTAAATGGGCCTGGAGAACTAAAGACGGAAAAAATAGTAGCTTTAAATTTTGCGAGGAAATCGTTTTTTTTTCCGTTCCCTTAGATTTTGAGTTGTAAAACGCATCGCCATACTTTCAAGAGCATTAAAAGACAGTTTGTCATATAACAACTTTTAAATAAATACAAACGCTTATCAAATCATCAACACCGAAGAAAAGTAAGCATTTCGCATTGTTAATTTTTGACGTTGTTAAAAACCCCTATTAGAAGGCTATTGACCCAATATAAGTCAAAAACATAATTTTACGAAAGATGTTTTCATCAAAAACAATTCAGAACGGGGGCAGACGCTATTGGAATTTTAGTTTTAGCGCGCAGCAAGATCGCTTAAAGGTTTTTATTGCTGGTGAAGATGAAAAAACCGTTCAAAAGAGGAAGTGAAAATTTTTTTAACCAAAAAATAACAAAAACAAATTCGATTGAGGGTATCCAAACCCAACTACGCTAGCGGGCTTAAACCTTATACTTTTTGTGAAATAAAAAACTGTTTGGGGGGGGGTGAGAAACCCAAATTTGACCTTTTTCTAAAATCCCCCTTTTCCCTGTTAGACTCGATGATTTTTTAAACAACAAAAAATAGGGGTTTTGGGATTGACCTAAGGTCGACAGAGGTAATCAGTTGCAGGAAGGGGGAGAAGGGGTAGAGACGAATAAACATTCAAATTGTAAAAAAGAAGAAGCCAAAAACCCCTTAATGTACTTTTTGTTTTTAAATAGATGCGCCTGATATTGAAGTAACGTTAAAAGATATAAAATACAAATTATTTTTTCTTTTTTAAAAACATGTCTTTCGGGTTTTTTCCAAATGTGCCTACAGGCCGCCAAAAGAAGGATTAAAACCCTAACAAAAAAAAACCTTCGATAAAAAACATTACAAAAATGCAACAAAAACAGAGCAAGATTTCAAAATACAGCAAAAAAAAAACGAAGGATTCTGCCTTTAATGCTTTTTTCATAGGAATACGGGAGAAACAACTAAAAGTGCCCTACCCACGGGAAGAGTGTGGGCCTTTAGCAAGGGGTAGGCGCACCCGTTTTTACCTTAGGAGGTTTTCTTTCTCTCGGTCGTGTCTTTACTATAAGTGCGGCGGGCAAAAAATTAAAAACTAAACCCCAAAGCACACGCTAGGTTAACTTAAGGCTAAATTGTTCTTTTTAAACTGAAAATAAAAAAAGCGCTTGTTACTAAAAACATCAGGATGAAGAATTAATCGTTTACAGGCCGATTTGATGACTCCAAAAGAAAAAAGTTTGTCTTTAAAAAAGGGCGGGGACAATTTTTCTAAACACCAGACCCGGCAATAAAAAAGGAATGCTTAAAAAAAGTAAACAGACTTTAAACTCTGTTCAAACGGGGTCACGTAACAACATCGAAGGTGTTTAATTTTTATTTTAGAGTCCAAGCACAAAAAGCCCGTTGATTTTGATTCGATTAACCCGTTGTTTTTTTTTTTAATTTTAAAAAAATTTTTGGGTTTAGAAAAGAAAAGCGCATGGCTAAGAATAAAGGCCCAGAGAATTTTTAAAGGGAAATCCGAAAAAAGACGTTTGTCAAGAGCACTAAATGATAGGTTTTTAAATTATTAATCCGAAAACGGCGGAAAGCGTTGTACATCAATTTCAGTTCCAAGTAAAAAAACAATAGACCCGCCATTTAAAGTAATGTTAGCTGTTTTAATCGATTTTAATAACAAAAAATGAAGAAAATTGAAGTTTGGGTCTCAAAAAAACACCTATTCTTTCAAATGAATTTAACCCGGTTGGGAACGAACTGCTTGCACATTTACCTGCCGTAAAGAAGAAAAATAGAGGCCCGGGTTGGTCGAGGGCAAGTCTTAGGTTTAATTTAAAACGGGCTAAGTTCACCGATTGTAGCGGGTTTACATTCCACACCCCCCGCATGGCAGCGAAAAAGCATTTATAAACAAAAAATTAGACAAACAAATGTTTCAGTGGTGTTTTCTTAAAAGGCGCATTGTGTCCCAACCAGCAGAGAGGGGGACAACTTCGGCAAACCCCAAAGACTTAACTTTAGGGGGGTGCCTTTTCCTTTTATGTAGACCAAATTGCAGTTTTGAAGAGCAAAACAAACCCATAACTGTTTAAATTTTTCACTTGGGGTGAGGAAACAAATTTGGTGCCCAAATTTAAAAGCCAAGAACGCCCAACAATTGGCGAACCTGACAAAATTTATGTTACTTCTGCGGTGTTTTCACCAGCAAGATACCCCCTAACCCCTTGATACCCGATAGTGATAATTTAAGATACCAAAGATCATGGCAACAAGAATTTGTAAAAAATGTTTAACAAAAATTCCCCCTGTTTTTAAACTGCGAGCGAAAAAAAAACATTGTAAAAGTTCGTAACTGTAAAACGGAAATTAAATTTCACCCCCACCCGGGTCTAAAGTAGTTTTAAGAACTGGAAACGGGTGCAAAATAGCCATATGTTTTTTACGGACTTCGAAACACCCTTGTTCCCTTTTGAGGGGGCCCAACCCCCCAGAGACTTCCTAAAAAACCATATAGTAAACACAGATTTGTTCATTTGCCTTCATTTTGTCGTCGGGATGGCGTTATTCAAAGCCATATTATTAAGGGGTAAGCGGGAAATACTTTTTTAAAAAGCATGCACAAGTGCGTAATGACTGTTTTATAATCAAATTTATCTGAAAACATATGACGCCTGAAGCCAAAACAGTATGACGCAGCCCTCACTGTTGGGTTTGTGGTTTGGTCTCTCATCAGACCGAAATCCCCCATAAGAACCATGATCACATTAGCGGAAATTCAGAGGGGCACGGGGCCCGTAAATGCAATTTCAACTAAAGTTTTATCCTAAACATGGAAGCTGCCCCTTCTTTTATAACTTGCGGGTTACGACTCTCATTTAAATGAAAAACGGACGATGCCTTTAGGTGTCATGCATTGCACGCATCAAAAAGTCATGGTTTTAATCAAATAACTGCTTTTTATACCTATGCGCACATGTGGGGCATTAAGTCACTGGGGTATGTCCTTAAAGTCTGCCCAATAACAAAGAATTTTTGACTTTAACCTTGTTAGAAAGGCGTTTTTCCCCTTTTGTCATAACATTGGGAAAAGGTTTGATGAAGAACACTTTCCCCCTAAAGCGCGTTCTTTTTTGCTTAAGGGAAAATACATCATGATTCTGATTTCCAGCATGCTCAAAAATCTGGCAAAGTTTGAGTTAAAACAATGGGAGACTTCATGCTCCCACTTGGGGCTGAACATGTTTTTTGGCGGGCGTCTTTTGAAAAAACGAAAGACCTGCATGAAAAAATTTAGCCTGGTCCGCGCATTACATTTCTGCCCCCCCGGGGGTGGCTGGGATTTTCTTAAAGTTTTCTGGAGTACAGATTGATTATTTTCGATTTCCAATGATTAGATGATTGAAAAAGGGTTGCGTGGGGGAATTATATGGGGGTCGCACATTACGAAAGCAAACAACAAATACCTAGATGATTTGTCCCTTAAAAAACAACTACTCATGTATTTAAGCAAACAATCTGTATGGATGGCTATGGGCAAACACTTCCATTACGCAACTTCAAAATTTTCACAACGACAATCCGAAAAAAAATATTCAAAAGGCATTAAAGTGGTTGGGAGTTTAGCCAGATCAACACTGTTTCATTCTAGAAGTTGACTTTGATATCCTCATGAACTCCAGACCGCATAAAGACTATCCATTAGCAGCAAAAGTCAAAGTGGATCCAAAGAACCACCTAAACTTGTCCTAATTTTGAGGGAAAAAAATTTTCTTCTTACGACTTCTCAATTTTATTTAAGACTGGGTTTAAATTGACAGCAGTTCATCGCTAAAGCTTTTGATCAAGAACGTTATGAAAACCCTACATCATAAGGGGCACTGATCTTAAACTAAATCCACAGAGCTTCAGAAAAAACTTTTTCAAGCGATGAACAACAGCTGTTTTGGGAAAAACTTGGGGAATCCGCACAAGCGAAAGATGTCAATTAGTCCCAAAGAGAACGAACATTTAACTGACTTCAAACCCAATTATCAGGGCTTTAGAAGATTTCAGATCAGCTTTTTGGCATAAGATGAAAAAAAAAAGTCAAATTAGACAAACCCGTATTTATTGGGTTTTTTGTTTAAATTATCAAAGCTTTATGTTAGTTTCTTTTTGACACTTTAAGCCCTCGTATCCCATCCGAGTACTTTACACAGATACAGACATTTTGTTTTAAAAATACCCTACTGAAGACACAATAAAGACATGGGAAACCCAATTGCTAAAGGGATCAGGGTGGTATGACACGTCCGATTTTCCTAAAGATTCGCCTTTTTATTTTAATTTTTTAAAGAAGGTTTTAGGAAAAAAAAGGATGAATTATCGGAAAGGATCAAGGGTTTGTTGGTTTTTTAAAGGTCAAAAATGTACAGTATTTCGAGCCCGGGGAAAATCATTAAAAAAGAAAGGGAATACTCGCAGCGTTGTGCATCAAACATTCACATGACAACTACAAAAAAGCATTGTTTGGGAAAAAACTTTTCATCATGAAACGAAAAAGCGATCTAATCACAGAAAAACAACAAACATTTTTAAAAAAGAGTGTTAGATAAACAACACAAAAAGATATTTGTTAAACCAATTTTCAATGCAATCGGGCACTGGAGGACTCATAAACAGGGGGGGTTTATATTTTTTAAAACTTTTGTTATAAATCGATCAAGTTCTTTCCAATTCTTTTTAAATCTTTTTTTCAGTTTTCTTTTTGCTTCGAATTTTTTTATTATTTCAAGAAAATTTTTTTTCCCCCAATTTGGGGGTTTTTAGTTGAGTGATCTGGATGATTTTGCACATTTTTTAATCCCCGAAAATTTTTTCCCTTAAAAGCATTACACCATGAAATGATTTCCCCTAATTTTCAAAGGGCTTCCTTTTTCCCTTTTTGTTTCGTTCTGGCTTTCCCTTTGGGCCTTTCCCTTTTTTAACCAAAAATTTTTACGTAAATTTAATTTTAAAAAGGAACGGTCGGCGGAATTTTCTGCAGTTCTTCCTTTCCAAAAAAATCTTTTAGGGGCTGGTTGTTTTGTTGGTCAGTTTCTCGTAAAAATACCGGGCGGATTCAATTTTACAATTTTTTTTTTTCTACGGTCAACACTCCAAATGGGTCGGGTTTCCCGATGCGAGTGTCCCTTTTCTTTTCCCCCGGTAAAAAAAGGGCCTTTCTTTTTTAAACCCAAAAGGTAATGTTTGTGGGGTTTTTTCTGGATTTTCACAAAATTTATTTTTTTTCTTTTGAGCTTGTACGGGTTTTTTTCCCTTTAAAATTTTTCATTTTTCATTTCGCCAAAACGGGGCAGCCTAACCCATTTTGTTTGCGAAATTGTCAATAAGCTCTCTGGAACGGGAGGAGAAAAGTCTTTCGGCTAACGTTTTTAAAGTTTTTTAACAAACCCGGACTGTGAACTCCTGGGAAACCCCCTTTTAATGGAACTCTATGTTTTCCAAAAAATTTATTCACTTGCCCTTTAAATTCTTTTCCATCTCGACTTTAATCATGCGAGGGTAAATTAAAGGCCCGTTGGTATTTTTGTTAGCAAAAACCCAAAAGCAGAAGCACCTTTTGTGTTAATGGTTCCGCATCTTTGTATCTTGAAGCTCGTCAAGCTGTGAGCGCGCTTAAATCTTTTTTGCTAATTATCAAGGGTAAATATAGAGTCCATTTTATGGGTGGTTCGGTATTTTTTTACAAAGTTGGGCTCTGTATTCGTTTGGGGCAGGAAATAATTTTGCCAAATCGCTTGTTTAGATAAACCCTTTTTTTGCTGGTTTGAACTCCCGCTGCTTGGCTTACTTTTTAATTTCTGTGATGCCCTCCAATATCCTTTGGGCGAAAAATAGATTTTGTTCTTTTTTTTCAGCCCAAAATATGTGAAAAAAAATACACAACGGGCATCCAAAGAAAAACCCGATTCTTGCATCTTTTGTTTTTTAGGTTGTAAAACACTGAATTTTGTGGGGGCATGTTTCGATTGGTTTTTCCTGTTACAAGATAATATTTTTTTATTTCTTGTCAAAATCTTTAATGTGAAAACGCATCCCCGTTTTTTCAGTGGTTTTAATAAAATCTAACTGCTCAATTCTCTGTTTCAACGACTTGTGCTGCAGCATTGCTCCCCACTTGTTATTCTTTTTCTCTCGCCTTCACCTGTAGTTTACTAAATGCGTAATTTTTACCACAAAAACGAGCGCATTAATCAAGCGCCGCTTTTATCTTTTCGATAAGCCATTTTTTATAAAGTATTTTTTATTTTCATATTTACGTCGGAATATTCCCTTTTCTTGACAGAAAATCTTTTTGGGAACGAAGCTGAATATAGCAACAGCTTTTTTAATCCTCAAAGTCTATTTGCCAAATCGCTGGGTTTAATTCTTAAAAAGCTTTACCAAGCATGAGTACCACCTTTCCCCCCAAAAACAGCGAATGGAAAAAAGGGTTTGGTAATGTTTTTTTCGGTGCTCATTTTTAGAAAATAAAATAATTATAATTAATAAAAAACAGAACAGTGATGATTACTAAGCTAAGGGCAGCCTAAACCTTTCCGAACTTAGAATGCCAATTTGACCAAACAATGCCCAAAAGGAAGGCTGTATTCTTTGGCAGCAGTGGGAAAAAAAAAAAGTTCCCCCGGAAGAATTCAGCAAGACAATTTAACAGATGTTCCCAAGACTTATAAAGTATCAAAAAAAGGGAGAAACCAGCTGGGGCTAGAAGGTGAAAAGTGTGGGGGAAACGGTTCTTAGTTTACACTAAAATAGTCAGTAGTTTTCTCCCATTGATTTTGAAAAAGATCTTCGTTGATTTTAAAGCAAATCCGTTTTAAAAAAGTCATTTGGTTTTGGGGGTTATCTATTACAGATTTTGAAATTGTTATCGCCCTTAATCATGGGGTTAATAACTTTTTAAACTATAATTTTGTTCCTTCAAAATGAAAGCTGGAAAATCACAGAACCAGAATCAGGAACATTTAAACGGTAAAAGAAACCCAAGCCAAAAATCACAGAATCAGAAAAAAAAAACAACCAGTGGGGCCAAATTAAAAGCATCCCCATCCGGGGGTGTTAAAGCAGGAAAAAAAAATTTCAAGTGGAACAGAAAAAAAAAATTAATGTTACAGAATATAAATCTCAGAAAACTAACACCGCCAGCCCAGAACAAGTTGATTCATGCCCCTATAAAAAATCCTGTGATACAAAACCTACAGCACCAAAGTCTTCATGGAATATTGAACTTAAAAATGTTGCCATTTTTGGCGCCATTGCTGCTGTTGGGGGCAGTTTTTCGGGTTTTAAAATATATACACAATGGCAACAAAACAAAAGCACAAAAAAACTGAACCCCAAATACAAAAAAGCAAAAATGCACGCCAAAACCGCCAAAAAAAAGATCATTTGATCCTTTCAGATGGAATAAATATTTTAAGAACTTTTTTTAATTTTTTTTTTTTAAAAATAGATCTTTGGTTTTATAAAATGAAAAGTCAATAAATAAAGACATGGAGTCTATAAAAAATTTCCATAGACCAAATTGAAAAAAATGCGGTTGCTTAGGATGTAAAACTTTATTAAAAATTTTATGCTGACCATTTCGCGCAGGGACCTGGGGCAAGATATTCTCAGTGATGAGCGTTTTTTGAGGCGTGTGTGTACTATTTTAGACATCCTATTTTGACAAAAACCAAAAAATTATTTTTTTTTGACAAGATAAATTGAATAAGAATGGTTGTACTTGAGGATACTTAGTTTTGATCTTTGGGTTTAATTGAGTAAAAACTTAGGAACTTGGGCGACTTTGTTAAGAACTTAGAATGCTTGGGGGTGCTTGGGGTGACTTGGATGCTTGAGACAATTGAAAATAATTTGGTAAACTTGAGGAGAAGAATTTACTTGGGGTAACTTATTAAGAACTTGGGATACTTGAGTGGCGGCGTGGGTGGGGGTGGGGTGGGGGGGGGTGCGGCTGTGGTGGCGCACCTTTGATTTTTATAAGAAACAATGTTCAAAATAATATAGTTATTTTTATAAAAAAAAAAAAACAAAAACAAAAACACAACACGCACAAACATTTAAAAAATAGGGAAGTGCTGCGGGAAAGGGGGAAGGGGTTTTTTGGGTTGGGCGTTAAACGCCGAAATTCAAACGGCTGTCGGCTCTCTGTCAACTGAAGATTATTCAAAGCAGCCCCAAATGCATTTATCAAAGCTTTATTTTTAAAAAACAAGACGTGAAAAGTACCCTGTGGGCCCGCCCAAAGGGACCAAAAGTTGAAGCAGGACGTTGAAGGAAGCAGTGAACCAGTAATCACAGCAAATATCAAAGTCTGAGTGCTTGGTGGAAAATCAAAGGGAGTCAGCTCTAAATATGCCGGTTTATGCGAACGGTACTATATTTAGAGCCACGCATGGAGGCCTCAGTGGTTTCGCGCGCGCACTGTTCTAAAACCCACACCCCCTGCCCTAAACAAGCCGACCGTTATGCATGAAAGGGGACTATATTTTGAGTCTTCAACTACAGCGTGGCCGGCCTTTCTAGGGCAATCAGGGGGTTCCCTATTACCCAGTATGCTTGGGTGCTTTTTAGCCGGATCAAGCGGGAAAATGCCCGGGCCCGGGTAGTAAAACTGGGTGGGAATGGCTCAATTACTCCTGCCATGCAGGTTTTAAACGTCAGGGTATCATGCCATAATGCTTTTAAATTGGGGTTTGGAATTTTAGTATTTCAGAATGAGTTTTCGTTTTTTGTATAAAACCCTTTAAAGAAAAAGCGGTTTGTGAAATTTTGGATAAGAATGAACAAAATGAACTTAAATTTGTCTTCTTGCACGAATTAGATCAACCAGAATCTTCTTTTAGATAAAACTCCCAGTTTTTTTTTTTGCTTTTCAAAAAATCTTTGTTTCGAAGCCAATGCCCCCAAAAAAAAGCCTGAGAAAGAATTTCCTTTGCATCTTTTTCCCGAGTAACAACACTCTTAAGATGGGGGTCATTTTTGAAAAGTTTCAAAAGGTTTTTGGTTTCATCAAATGGTTCGGAAGGTACTCACAAAGCGTTTTTCAAATATTTTTCAAGACTTTAACTTAGTTCCGTTTTTTGTTGCGGAAACAAAAACGAAATGCTTCCTTGGCTTTGAGGGGGGGAACAAGGCCGCCACTCAATTTCTTTTACAAAAAAATTCCCTGGCCTCATGATAAACAAGTTTTTTCCCCAAAATCGGTCTTTGAAAAAGTTTTCCTTGGAAAATAAAACCATTTTAGCCCTTTCTTGAGTAAAAATTTTCTCACTTCAGCACTAGAGAAGGCATTTAAACATACTTCCCTACTCGCCTGTTTTTAACAACCAAATTTTTCCCCGAAAAATGCTAGCCACACCACACACTCTTTACACGCGTCTGTCAGAGAAATGGTTAGAATTGCCACAACACAAAGCGCACTTATTTAACCACATTTGATTTGAAAAAGGCTCAAAATCTGGGACGCACAGGGTCGCCCGTCCCTAGCACTTGCTAAGTCATGAAACCCCCAAAACACAATTAAATGTAGGTTTTTCAACCCAATGGGGGGGTCTTTGCTTTGATAGTGCGGATTCCTTAGCATTAACAATTGCAATTTAAAAGGTTTCTGCCCCCACCGTTTGTGTAGGGCGCGTTCAGAATGCTGGTTTTCCCCCACTTCTCATGGGGGTGTGTTCAGCCACTGCTGCTTTCCCCTACGTTTTCCCTCTGAAAAGTTTTTAGATATCGTTATTTTTTTATTATTGAAGTCTTTTTGTCAAAAAAAGGAAAACCTTTATTTTGGCCACTTTCGCCCGAAACTGGTTGAGGGCGAAAGTGGCCCAGAATGAAGGTTTCCCTGTTCTCTGGGGAAGAAACACAAACTAGCGGAAATCCTACCTAAAAGATGAAAATGTTGAAAAGAA
>JAFLJL010014869.1:0-20000 GCA_018398815.1 Conus ventricosus | reverse complement strand
AATACAGTGATGAATGTGGTCCACAATGACGACGATGATGACATAGGTGAATGCATGTGAGAATGTGGTCCACAATGACGACGATGATGATTGTGATGATGACGATAGGTGAAATGCAGGTGATGATGTGGTCACAATGACGACGATAGGTGAATACAGGGATGAATGTGGTCACAATGACGACGATGACGATAGGTGAATACAGGTGTGAATGTGGTCACAATGACGACGATGATGGGGATAGGTGAATGCAGGGTGATGAATGTGGTCACAATGACGACGATGATGATTTGATGACGATAGGTAAATGAGTGATGAATGTGGTTCACTGACGACGACGGACGACGACGATAGGTGAATACAGGTGTTGTGGTCACAATGACGCGGACGATAGGTGATACAGGTGTGAATGTGGTCCACATGACGACGATGATGATTGTGATGACGAAGGTGAATGCAGGTGATGAATGTGGTCCACATGACGCGCGAGATAGGTGAATGCAGGTGATGAATGGGTCCACAATGACGACGATATACGTGGGTGAAGTGGTCCACAATGACGATAGGTGAGTGCAGGTGATGAATGTGGTCCACAATGACGACGATGATGATTGTGATGAAAGACGATAGGTGAATGCAGGTGATGAATGTGGTCACAATGACAAGATAGGTGAATACACGTGAATGTGGTCACAGTGACGACGACGATGAGATGATAGGGAATACAGGTAATGAATGTGGGTCCACAATGGAAGCGATAGGTGGGATACAGCTAATGAATGTGGTCCAAATGACGACGACGATAGGTGAATACAGCTAATGAATGTGTCACAATGACAATGATGATATTGAAAATGGAATGAGGCAGGGAACAGTAAACAAAAAACAAGTGGGGTAATTTTCGCTCCCATAAGAAAACCTAACACAGTAACTTTCATTCAAGATGGCACAGCCTTTTAAACTTGAATAAGTCGGACAATAACAAAGACGATCTCTAATAGTGGGAAAAACAAGCGCCGTTAACAACTCAACTGTCTTCATAGAATGACTTGGCAAAGATTTGGACTTAAGGGGTGAAGGTTGAACTGGAGAGAAACGGAAACATGAAATTAGAACATATATTATAGATATGGAAATTCTTCATAGCTGCATGAGGGACACCGCAATCCCTTTTAAAGGCAGATCTATTTGTATTGCCTGCTCGAGGCCTTTCGTCCGCTGTATCAGAACTCATCAGGGAAACAGGTGGTTGTGTCTGCGTCTGACATCAAATAGAGGACACACCAAGTCCGTAATACCGTGGTATTCTCACCACAAGGGTGCAAAAGAATCAACAGCACCCCAAACAGCCAGTGAAGGGTAGTAAATGAAACAAAACGAAAATGTGGGGAGGAAAAAAGTTGCTGAAAACGAAAGACATGCAAACGGTATAAATGTAGGGGACATCTTTGAGCCTACGCTTGAGGATCCACCCAAGGATGCAAGGGAGATCAAAAGACAAACAAAAAGACGGACAGAAACAAATACAAATAACCTGAATTTAATCGAAATGAAATTGGAAATGGAATGAGGCAGGGAACAGTAAACAATGAACAGTAAACAAGTAGGGTAATTTTTGCTCCCATAAGAAAACCTGACACAGAGTAAACTTTCACTGGCTGCTTTGGGGGTGCTGTTGGATTCTTTTTTGCACCTTGGTGGTGAGAACACCACGGTATTAATGACTGTGGTGTGTCTCTATTTGATGCCAGGAGCGCAGACACAACCAGCCGTGTCTCCCTGACGAGTTCCGATCCAGCGGATGAAAGGCCTCGGAGCAGGCAATACAAATAGATCTGCCTTCAAAAGGGATTGCGATGGTTCCCTCATGCAGCTAGTGAAGAATTTTCATGAGGATGAGGATGGGTGAATGTAGGTAATGATTACAGTAACGTGGTCCACGTTGATAAGGATGACTATGGTGAGGATGAGGATGGGTGAATGTAGGTAATGATTACCGTAACGTGGTCCACGTTGATAAGGATGGCTATGGTGAGGATGAGGATGGGTGAATGTTAATGGTGATGACATTGAAGGCGTCTTCAAAGATATGGACGATGATATGATGACGATGACGACGACGACGATGATGATGATGATGATGATGGGAAAACGCTGAGCAGAGACAATGGTAGCGTCAGTAATGACAAGGACGACGAAGATAAATGGTTGAATGTTGGTGATGACAATCATGGCGTCCACAGCAACAAACGTTTCTGTAATACTCATTGAATACAAAATGACGATAGTATGGCTTATGATGATGACGATGACGACGACGACGACGACGACGATGATGATGATGATGATGATGATGATGACAGGGAAGGTCAGATGTCGAGCGAGGAGTGGCAGAAGGTGTACGGGCGGTGCTCGGGGAACGAGATCTATCACATACGACTGTGTGATAGCAAGTTCTTCGGAGACTACGAGGGAAAGAGCTTCACCTATGCCTCCTTTCATGCACACCGAAAGTAAGTGTGTGTGTGTGGGGGGGGGGGGGGGATGTAATGTAGTGTGATGTGCACGCGTGCATGTGTGTGTGTGTTTGTGTAGTGTGTGCGCGCGCGAGCTGTGTGTGTGTGTGTGTGTGAGTTAAGTTCAGTGGTTTATTTAACGTCTGTTCACCACTGATATTAGACGAAAAATAAAACGTCATCTCTAACTAACAAAGCTTAACCTCAAAGATAAAAAAAAACAATAACTTTTTGAATTAGTGGTGAAAATAAACACGCATCAAAGCAACTTGGCAATTTGAGATTGCGCGATAATAGTAGCAATGTTTATGATAGAAGGGCTGGACAATATCTGACCGATATCTTGGACGTTGATATCAATAGAATTTTCTTTATAAATTGGAGTTAAGGTGCGTGTGTGTGTACGTGTGTGTGTGTGTGTGTGTGTGTGTGTGTGTTGTGTGTGTGTGTGTGTGTGTGTGTGTGTGTGTGCGCGCGCACGAAAATGTGGCATGGGCGTGTGTGTGTGTGTGTACATGAACACACACACACCCACACACCCACACACACACTCACTCAGAGAGAGAGAGAGAGAGAGAGAGAGAGAGAGAGAGAGAGAGAGAGTGAGAGACCTACAGCCATCACCAAACTCTCACACCACCACCGACCACCACCATCACCACCACCATCATGCCGCCACAACGTACATCACATGCAAAAAAAAAACACTCTCACACATTCTCTCCTCCTCCCTCCCCCCCCCCCCCCCCCCCCCCCACTGCCCTGTACCCCCCTGGCAGGTACGGGGTCAGCCTGGTGGGGGTGAAGCGCGACCTCCGGGCAGCTCCATCCAGCTGAACCCGGGCCCCGCCACATCATGCGCAAGGCCGACATCTGCTTCTACATGAACATCACCAAGGAGGAGAACTCGGCCTTCATCCTGGCCAACCCCAACCACGAGGACCGCTCGGCCATGGACCGCACCAGGCTGCCCCAGGCCACGGAGTCCGCCAGCCGGGTGGCCAGCATGATCGCCAGCGTGGGTACGTTATACCGGGTGGGGGTGGGGGGTGTTCTGTCTGTCTGCCTGCTTTTCTTAATTGTTTTTTTTTTTTTTTTTGTTCACGTCTTCGGTCTTCTTCCGTTTTTGGTCCCTGCTGCACCTCACTCCAGGCAGCTCTCGATGTAACTCTTGGGGGGGGGGGGGGGGGGGGGGGGAGTTCGAACCACGCCAAGCGATAAGAATTCCAGCCGATGCCAGCCTGGGTTTCTCCATTCTCTGTGGCAGGCACCGTGGCCCTGGAACTGCAGCACACCAGGATGCAGGGGGAGGGCGGCCTGGAGCGGCAGAGCAGCCGAAGGAGTCAGCTGAGTCTGCCCAAAGGCCTCAACATCCAGAGCCTGCAGAAGAGGCCCAGCATCGCCCCCGTGCCGGCCATGGTGGAGGCCAACAACATCCACATCAGCATCACCGGCTCCGACTCCGAGGAGGAGGAGGAGGACCTGTCCAGCGATGACGAATTCCCCGAGTAATGGGCTGTGTGGTTTTGTGGTGTGTGTGTGTGTGTGTGTGTGTGTGTGTGTGTGTGTGTGTGTGTGTGTGTGTGTATTGTGTGTTGTGGTTGTGGTGTGTGTGTGTGTGTGTGTGTGTGAGTGTGTGTGTGTGTGGTTTGGTTTGAACTTAACTGAGGAGTAGAGAACAGGGAAAGGGGCATTCTGGGCCACTTCCGCCCTCACCCAGTTTCGGGCGAAAGTAACCCAGAATGCCCCTTTCCCTGTTCTCTGACAAGTAAGACTTCAATAACTAAAAAAATAACGATTATCTACAAACAAACGTACTGCGTAGGGTTATCCGTCTTCAATACTAATTTACTAAACTTTTTAGATTTCAGTTTTTGCTTAATCCTGTGTTTTTCCTGGTTGTTTTCAATAACATCATTTTCACGCAAACATTCTTCAAATGAGTCTCTGTCTTTCATGTGAAATAGAACTACAGTCTTTAACTGTTCTCTAAAGTCTTTTAAAACTGAGTTATATTTTTGGCATAAAATCCACACACTTATTCCAGCATGTCTTCCACTGAAAGCAAGTTTTGATAAAGTGTTTCTCTTTTTAACTATGTCTCTTTCTGCTGAACAGTCATCTATATAAATTAGTGTTTGCGTTCCTTCAAACAGTCTATAAAAACTGTTCTAAACACTCACTCAGTTTATTGCTAGGATTAACTAAATATATGTCATCATCTGTCCATATAAACTTCTATCATGATATGCTTTGTTCCATTTAAGTGTGTGGACAGAAAACCACAATATGATTAAAATTATAACGATAAACTGTTTGTAATAGGTCTAGGACAAATATTGTTTTTCCACAACCAGTCTGCCCACAAATTAATGAGCAATGAGGAGTTTTTGTCATAAGTTTAACTGCTCCATAGTTTTATAACAGAACTTAATCTAATCCGGTTATTGTTTTTATCATGCCTCTGTTAAAACTTGTTCAGTATAATAAAATCCTATAAGGTCTAAATGTGTAAGATTAATCCAATTTAGTGCTGTAAGATTGTTTCTATTTAGACTAATATTGATTTTGTTGCTTGTTGTTATGACCTTAATATCCTCACCATTGTGAAGAATGACAACAGTAACTTTAAGACTGTCAACGTCTAAGTTTTGCCAGCTAATTAGATTCCTTTAAAAGGACGTCACTAACGCCCACAACCCCATCCCTCTCCTTATCTTTTAAGACAGAAATTTCAAATATTATTGTGAACGTGTCTCCTAATTTCATTTGCGGAATGAACTGTAATTTTGTAGAAGCATCTTTTTAAACCGTTTCTCTTCTGTGGAGGATGTACTGTTTTTTCCCATACGGCGTTATTTCTATATTTCTTTCCGACTATTGTCGTCCGGCATAAGACTTACATGTAAAGGGCCAGAGTTGAATGCTTTTTTGAAACTTTTTTGACGGCTAAAATATGTAAATGGGCTTATGAATTCAAATTTTATGTCCCATTCTAAATATGGTTCTAAGTGCCATTTGAGGTCAGGTTTTCGAACTATTTTATATTCATACTGGCCAACATATTTGCTTCTAGATTGCGCAGTTGTTCTAGTTTAGGAAACTTTTTGCTGTCGCCAACCTCTTTGCGTTTATAATCACCATCTTTAGTGTACTCAAACCCATACAAAGTGCCTATCTCACCATTTTGTTCAAAGTCCGCAACGTCTGCAAGGTCTTTTAATTCTAAGGTTATACACCTTACAGGCGCTAATGTAACTCCGGATTCTTCTGGCCCACGCGACATTTTTTAGTACAACTTATTATTTTATTTCCAAACAATGTGCAGGTTATCACATTTACGACTTTCCTGTTTTGTCTTGATTTTTATATTAAATGATCCGACCCTCCCACAAACTAATCTTTTAAACTGTAAATTAGGGAATTGTATAATTTCATAATCGCAATATGCAGCTTTCCCTGATGAAGAGCTCTTAAAACAGTTGAGGGCCCTCCATCATATAAGTTTTCATCAGTGCTTAGCTCATCTAAATGAACATAGAGTAATGAATATAATGCAAGATTGAGCGGGCTTTCCCCTCAAAAGTAGTTTCGTCTGGTGTAACTCTAAAACTATTATTGTTAGCTGCAAAGCCTAACATTTTAGCTAGCTCTATACTAAAAAGGTAATGTACTACTTCTTTTTCAAGTTTGATATGTTAACATTGTTGTCAAATTTGCATTGTTAAGTTTGAGAGTAATGTTGAAGTTACTCATGCTTCTTTTAGTGAGCAAAACCCGTAATAACCATCAGGTATGGTTAACTGGCTAACTAATTGGCCTCTATTATTAAATTTTTTAATCTTATTATTCTTCTTGGATTCAGTTATATTAAACCATACGACTTTGTAGAATATTTCATGGAGCGCAACCATTCTGCTTCCGCAATTGTTATCAATAGCATGTTCTAAAAACGAAGGGCGGTCTTGAGTTGTTATTGTTACAAACATTTTTTAAACAAATTAAAATGAGTGCATTCAAATATACTAATGCAAAATATTCTGTTGGGCCCGCACTACAATCTTAAAAATATAACAACTGATACTCTTGTCATTTCTGTGACCCAGACTGACACCTTTCAAGTAAAGGGAGTACGCCATTAAACAGATATCTTAACCCCCCTATTAAAAAAGACTACATCGCAAAGTGTGGTTCAGTCATCGATGCAGTTTTATCAGAACCAGTTTAAACTTTGCTGTGTTTTGTGCATCAACTGGGTGTGGAGTGTCGTATGCTGATCACTTAAATCATCCTAATCCTTTGGTTAGGTCAGTGTATAGATTTTCATTTCTATTACACCTTCAGACGTATTTTGACTGAACTGCAAGCACCATTACCAAATGACAAACCGTTTAATCCATTTAGCAACCGAATAGACATGAGGCTTTTGAAAGATCTGTAACGAATTCAATATTAACATCAAGACAGACTTTAGACAAAAGTTGGACCGCAATCATGGCTTAGGCACCCCTTATTTTTGGGCGTGCACAGAAAATATACTATGACTGGAATCCTCCTACACATCTTTCTCTTCAGGCACAGCTGTTCACCTCGGGTCCATAGAGCAAGAGCATAAAACAGCATGGACAACATTTATCTTAGACACTTCTAAGGGCCTAACTAAAGCAGGAATAGAACGAATAAACGACTCTGTTCGCACTTACGTTGGTGTTTGCTAGGTTCACAAGCACAGACAAGATCGAACATAACAGATCCTTCTACGGGCTTTGACGCACAAAAAAAAATACTTAGCAAATTTAGGGGAAGCCTTAAATTCTACTTTTGTTTTGCCTTCAAGTATTCAAAGGTACACATGTTTTAAATCGCAAGTCGAAAGTAACTTTGCTTTTGGCACTGGTTTTATCGGGCCCTTCTGCCTCGCTCCAGATGGTACAATAAAAAACTTTAATAATGAAATTTTTATGCAGGCATGAACAGAAGGTTGGGAAAAAACGACATAAATTTGAGCCAGAAATTTTTGCAAGCAGAAAAAGAACCCCCAAAGATTAAGTCACCCATCCCGAAGTCCAAACCCCAAAAGTCATTGAAGACCAGCAAAGCTCGCGGATCTGTTCGCGATGACCATGAATATGAAAAGACAGCGTTGTTCTTGGATTTAAAAGGCCCAGGTTCTTGGTTTTTTTTACTAAAAATTAACCCAACTATGAAGAGAACTAATGTCCATTAAATGTTTGGCCATAAAGCCAATACTTTGCTTGCAGTAGACAAAAGCCAGTGACAATACCCCAATTTTCCGGGAAAAAACGTCCAGGCTTTACTGCTAATTTTTTTAAAAACTTGCAAATGTTAAGCTGTTTTTTTACCCATGATTTATCAGGGGGAGGCGGGGTGGCGGCGGAGGCACTGAACTTTGCCCTCCACCACCGCCTGTAATAGCCATCACCAGTGTACTTATTGCAAATCCAAAGGCAGTTAAAACGCTTGCAAAGGGTGACGCCTTGCTCTCTAAACAGCGTTTTTATTCGTTCTGCTAGCGTTGTGTCTTCATATAAAATTTTTGGATAGTTTCTCTTATTCTATTCACTTGAGTTCGTTTTTGGTCTGGGTTTTAGTAGTCAGCACTTTAGTCTTGCTGATCTCTCTTGTTCAGATCTTTAGTCTTTGGGTTATTCTTTCTTTAATATCAGGCCTAAGTTGGCGTCTCAGCCTCAACGAGTTTTTCTTTTTCTCTTTTTATATGCTCATTAGTTCACCCAGTTTTGCTAAATTGTTTGTTAATTGCCTTTGATGGTTTTTTTTAAAATAAGATCAAGGGTAATAATTCTCGCATGGGTAGCGGTGAGTCGTGTATAGTCCCTTTTAAAGCTGTTTCTTCTGAAAAAATGGATTCTGCTTCTATTGATTTTATTAATTTACCTGCTGATTGATTTAATTCTTTAAGTTCCATGTTTTGCATTTGGTTATCTGTTGGGAGTTCTTGCGTGTGTTTTGAAGTTTAGAACTGCCTCCGCCCTTAATTTTGGCCTAACAAGGCCAAGGCATTTTGATCTTTCACACTGATCTATTTCTAATTGACCACGGCTAAAAACTTTGATGGGTCTTTTTTTGTTGTAAGCTGAACAAGTTGTCCTTGGTCGCTCCTCACAAACAAATGGTCATCTTTTACTTCAAATCTTAGGGTCTATAAATTCGGGAGGTTCTTGGCCTAAACTTTGGTAAAATGATCTAACCTTACTTTCTGTTAATTTAAAACCGACTTGTTGGTAATGTACTCCCGTTTTTCTGCTAATTATCATGCAATGAGAGCCCGAGCGATGCCGCTCCCAAAGGGGGAATCACTCTGTCGTCTCCACGATCAAAAACATCATAATCTTCATCTTCAATGCCTGCCATGTTTCTTTAATAATTAATTTTTTTATTTTGTTTTATAAAAAATATTACATGCTATGGCTCGATTCTTGACCGCATAGAAGACTGAAAAACCCCTTTTGGCGTGAAGGGAAATAAACGGAATATTACTGTTCCAAATAATCCATCTACTATTGATTGCAGATCAAATTCTTACTTTTCAAATTTCCGGACTAGGAGCGGATGAAGTGATTTTTGCCAGGCTCTGCACGACTTACTTTCAAATAGAACTCGCATCAGAAACAGACCCAAACAGGACAGTTGTCCAGAATTTGGGGGACGGGCAATCGTTAAGAAAATTTCGGGTAAAACTTGAGGGGCAGAAGTATTTTCTTTACAAAATGCAAAATTTATTTTTAACCTATTCTGATCTATGGCTAACCGGGAATGAAAGGGCTGATCTTGCGTTTAAAGGGAATCGAAAATGAAGCACTAAACATAGAATGGGCCCCTGAGATACTAAAGACGGCAAAAAGTATGTAGCCGTAAAGTTTGCGTTATGGAAATCGCTTTTCCATTCCCTTAGATTTTGAGTTGTTTAAAAGCGCATGCGCCATACTTTAAGGAGCATTAAAAAACAGACTGTCATATGAACTAACTTTTAACGAATACAAACGGTTATCAGATCAACAGACACCGAAGCAATGTACAGCATTTCTGACATCTCGTTAGAGTTTGACGTTGGGTTTGCAACCCTATTTAGCAAGGCTGATTTAGCATCAATATCAGTCAAAATTAGCAATATATTACGAAAGAGTGATTCATCATACAACATATCCCAGAAGCAGGGCAGACACTATATGGAAATTTTTGTTTTAGTGTTCCCGCAAGATCGCTTAAAGGTATTTTATTGCGTGTGAAGATGAAGAACCGTTCAAAAGAGGAAGTGAAAGTTTTTTAATCCAAAAATAACGAAAGTACAATGTTCGATTGGGGGAGTCCAACCAATTTACGCACGGGTTTAAAACCCTTTATCAGCATTTTGATGAAATAAGAAAACTGTTTGGAGCGGGAGGTGTAAAAACCAAAGTTGGCCTTGTGAAAAATTTTTAATTTTCAAAATTAGGTTGATGATTATTTACAACAAATCGGTTTATGGATTGACCAAAGTCAAAGAGATAATCAGTTGCAGGGAAAGCAAACTGTGAAGACTAAAAAACATTAAAATTGATAAGAAAAGAAGCCGATAAACCCTTAATGTACTTTTTTTTAATATATGATGGCACGAATATTGAAAAAAAAAATTAAAAAATTACAATACAAAATTTTTTTTTATTTATAAAAAGCAGTCTGTTCAAGTTTACCCAAAATGGCCTACAGCGCCGCCAAAAAAAGAATAGTAAAAACCCCCTAACATAAAAACCTTTAGATAAAAAAATTTACGCAATGCACAAGTACTAGGAAAGCCCTTTCAAATACAGCAAAACCAAACAAAGGTATTCTGCTGCCTTAATGCTGTTCATATTTTAATACGGGAGCATCGACTAAAAGGGCTCTATCAGCGGGAACAGTGTTGGTCTTTAAAATGGGCATAGCCACCCGGGCTTTCCCTAGGAGGTTTGTTTTTACTCTGGGTTGTGTTCATTAGCTGTAAGGGGGCGGGAAAAAAATTAAAAACAAACCCCAAAAGCACACAGCTAGGGTTTTCAACTAATAACACTAAATTTAGTCGTTTAAACTGACAAAAAATAAACGTATTTTGACTCAAACACCGATGAAATTTAACTTTTACGCCGTTTTGATGACTAAAAAAGAAAAAAATTTGATTTTAAAAGAAAGGCGAGGGCAAGTTTTTTTTCAACAGCCCAACCCCCGGAGATAAAAAAGGGAATCTTTAAAAAAATAAACGAACATTAAACTCTGTTTAAACAGTCACAGTAACAAAACCGAAGGGTGTTTAAACTTTTGTTTATGAAATCCAAGCCAAAAAGGCCGTCGATTTGATTTTGATTAATATTTTTTTTTTAAATTTAAAAATATTTTGGGTTAGAAAAAAAAGACAGCATGGGTGATATATGAAGGGCAAAAGAATTGTTTGAAAAGGGAAAGCTTGGAGGTTTTTTCAGAGCACTGAATAATTGATTTGAAGCATTGACCCAACAAACACAGGCAAGGTTGTTCTGCAATTTCCAGTTCCCAAACTAACAAAAACCCGCCCGTTAAGTAATTAGCTGTTTTTTAAAGACTATTAACAATAAATGAAAAAAAATCTAGAAGTCTGGGGTTTACAAAAAAGCAGACTATTCTTTTCTAAAGAAAAACCCCGGGGGGGGCAGACCAACTGCTTAACAGTTTGATGCGCCGCTGAAAACTAAAATGGAGGCTTGTTGGTCAAGGGCGAAGTCTTAGGTTAGATTAAAAAGGCTAAATATACCGATTGAGGCAAGGCTTCATTCCGCTACCCGGAGTTTGGTTTTAAAGAGGCTTTAAACATAAAGAATTTTAGACGCAAAAGTTTTATTGGGGTATCTTTCAAGCGCACATGTCCGGAAAACCAGAAAGGGACTAAATATCGCAAACGCCAAAAATTTTTAACTTCAATGGAATATCCTTTCCTGTTAGTGTAGACCAAATTGATCAGTTTGAAGAACAAAACAAACCAATAACTGTTAATGTATACACATGGGATGAGGAAACAAATTTGGTGCCAATTAAAGTGTCCAAGAACAGTCCAACAATAGGCGAACCAGACAAAAATCATGTTGACTTACTACTAATGTTTTCACCAGCGGGGCTACCCCATTACACATGATACGCACAATGAGTAGATTATTGAGTTATACTACAAACAAACATAGCAAACAAGAATTCTGCAGAAAATGTTTAACAAGAATTCCATCTGTGCAAGCTGCGAGTGAACATATAAAACATTGTAAAAGTTCTGTAGACTGTAATACAGAACTAATTACGCCCCCACCCGGATCTAAAGTTAGTTTTAAGAACTGGAAAAAACTGCAACATTCTCCATACGTAGTTTACGCAGACTTTGAATCACTCATTGTTCCTTATGAAGGGCCAGCGCCACAAAAACTTCGAAAAACAGTCTTAATGAGTAATCATCAGATTTGTTCATTTGCCTTCATTGTTGTCAGGTCGGATGGCGTTTATTCAGAACCAGAATTATATAGAGGACCAGATGCTGCAGAAACATTCTTAAAACGCATGCAGCAAGTGCGCAATGACTGTTCTAATAATCTGAATTTATCTGAAATCATAATGACGCCTGAAGACCAACAACAGTATGACTCAGCCACTCACTGTTGGATTTGTGGTTTAGGCCTCTCATCAGACGCAGCGAATCCAACAGTAAGAGACCATGATCACATTAGTGGAAGTTCAGAGGAGCGGCGCATAACAAATGCAATCTTCAACTAAAGTTTGAACCAAAGACATGGAAGCTGCCATCTTCTTTCATAACTTGCGAGGTTACGACTCTCATCTTATATTGCAAGCAGTAACCAACGCCTTCAGGGTAGCATGCATTGCACAGTCATCAGAAAAGTACATGTGCTTTAATCTAAATAACATGTCTTTTTATGACTCTATGCAACACATGATGGGATCATTAGAGTCACTAGCTATGGCCTTAAAGTCCTGCCAAATAACAGAAGAAAAATTTTGACCCAACTCTCGTTAAAAAGGGTGTTTCCCCTTTATGAATACATGAACAGTTGGGAAAGGTTTGACGAAGATACACTTCCTCCTAAAGGCGCGTTCTTTTCTAGCTTAGAGGAAAGGACATCAGCGACTCCGATTACCAGCATGCCAAGATGCTTGGCAAAAGTTAATTGTAAAACGTTGGGAGACTATCATGACTCCAAATTAATGGCAGTGAAAGTTTGTTGGCGGACGTCTTTGAAAATTATAGAAAGACCTGCATGAAACATTACAGTTTGGATCCCCTGCGCACTATATTTTCTGCGCCCGGGATGAGCTGGGACGCTTTCTTAAAGTTTACTGGGTACAGATTGATTTATTGTCTGACCTACCAATGATTCAGATGATAGAAAACGGATTGCGTGGAGGAATTGTATGGCGTCGCACATTACTGTAAAGCAAACAACAAAACTTGGACGACTATGATCCAAGTAAAAAGGGCCCAACTATCTCATGTATTTAGATCAAAACAATCTGTATGGAGGGCAATGGCGCAATCACTTCCTTTTCGCAACTTTAAAATGTACACAGGTACAAATATATTCAAAAGGCATTAAAGTGGGTTGGGGGAGTTTAACGCCTGATCAACAGCGTGGTTTCATTCTAAAGTTGACTTAGAATATCCTCATGAACTCCATGACCTGCATAATGACTATCCATTAGCAGCAGAAAGTCAAAGATGGATCCAAGAAGCCGCCTAAACTTGTGCCTAAATCTTCGAGGCAAAAAAAATTATGTCTGCCATTACAGACTTCTACAATTTTATTTAAGACATGGTTTGAAGTTGACAGTTTCATCGCATAATTGCTTTTGATCAAGAACAGTTCAGAAACCATAAAACATGAAGAACATGATCTCAGAACTAAATCCACAGATGCTTCAGAAAAAGACTTTTCAAGTTGATGAACAACAGCTGTTTTGGAAAGACTATGGAGAATCCGCACAAGCGCAAAGATGTCAGATTGGTCACAAGAGAATGAAGCAATTAAGCTGACTTAAAAACCCAAAATTAAATCAGGACTTCAGAAGTTTTCCCATGATCAGCTTTTTGGCATAATGATGAAAAAAAAGAAAGTCAAATTAGACAAACCTGTATTTATTGGTTACTGTTTTAGAATTATCAAAGTTTTTGATGTTTAGAGTTTCTTTATGACTATTTAAGCCTCGTATCCTGAGTCCAGAGTACTTACACAGATACAGATAGTTTTGTTATAGAATATTCTTACTGAAGATATTTATAAAGACATGAATTAGAAGTAGCTAAGGAGCGAGTGGATGGAAATTACACGTCCGATTATCCTAAAGATTCGCCTTTACATTCAATTACTAACAAAAGGTTTTAGGAAAGATGAAGGATGAATTATCTGGAAAGGTGATCAAGGAGTATGTGGGGTAAGGTCAAAAATGTACAGTATTTCGGCCAGGAGAAAATCATTAAGAAAGCAAAGGAATATCTCGCAGCGTTGTGCAGTCAAACATATCACATGACAACTACAAAGAAGCTTGTTTGGCAATAAGACTTTTCATCATGACAACGTAAAACTACGATCTAATCTACATGAGATCAACACAAATGTTGTAACCAAAAAAGTCATTAGATAAAAACAAACACAAAACGGTGTTTGTTAATCCAGATTTTCATATGCAATCGGGCACTGGAGGACCGCTAAACAGGGGTTTTTATATTTTTCATCAACTTTTATTATAAGATCAATCATACTTCATCCAATTCATTTAAATCTTTTCTCATGTTTGCTTGACGAGTTCGAATTTTTTTTTTTTATTTCAAGATATTCCTTTTCCCAATTTGGGGGTTTTTAGGTTGTAGGTGATCTGGAAGATTTAGCATGCATTGATTAATCCTCGAAAATGTTTCCTTAATAGCATTACACGTCTGAATGTTCCCTATCATTTTCAAGGGCTCTTCCTTTACCATTCTTGTTTCGTTTCTGCCTTCCTTCTGGCCTTCCATTTTAAACCAAAATATGTTTACTAAATTAAATTAAAGCGGAAAAGGTGCCTGGGGGGGGATTATCTGCAGTTCTTCTTTCACAAAAGATCTTTTAGGAGCTGGTTGTTTTGTTGTGTCAGTTTCTCGTAAATAATACACGGGCGGATTCATTTTTACAATTCTTTTTATTTCATAAAGGATCAACACCCAAACTGGATCGGTTGCCCTGATGCAGTGTCCCCTTCTGCTTCTCCCGGTAAATAAAGGTACCTTACTTTTAAAAACCCAAACGGTAATAGTTTGCCGGATGAAGACCCCCCTCCTTCAACAACATTTATTGTTTTTCTTTTGATTGCTTGTACTGGTTTTAGTCCTTTAAATTTTTCATTATTCATTGCGCGCAAAACTGAGGCATTCTCTAACCCATTCTGTGTTGCGAGAATTGTCCAATCAGCTCTCTGTGATACTGGTAGGAAAAAAGTCTTTCAGCAAACTGTTTTTTAAAGTTTTCAAAAAAAAAGCCTGTGATCTGTGAACCCCGGAATGCCTCTTTTAATAGTAACTCTGTGTTTTAACAATAATTGATTCACTTGGCCTTTAAATTCTTTTCCATCATGGGACTTGAATCATGCAGGGTAAGTTAGCGGGCCTCGCTGGTATATTAGTTGATGGCAACAGCAACAGCAGAAGCACTCTTTTGTGTTAATGGTTCTGCATCTTTGTACCTTGAAGCTATGTCAATGACTGTGAGTGCTACTTAAATCTTTTTCGTCTAATCCTATCAGAGGGTAAATATAGAAGATCCATTTGATGGGTGTCCGTTGGGTTGTATTGACAAAGTGGGTCTCTGTATTCGTCTAGGGGCAGGTAAAAAAATTTTGGCCAATTGCTTGTTTAGATAACCATCCTTTGCTGTTTGTTCACTGACTCCGCTGCTTGGCTTAGCTTTTAATTGCTGTTATTCCCTTCCAATATCCTTTGGGCGAATAATAGATTTTGTTCATTTTTATTCAGCCAAATTATGTGCAACAAAATACACGACGGTCATACCAACGACAATAAACCCATTTCTTGCATCTTTTGTTTTTCGATGGTTGATAAAAGTCACTGAATTTTGGTGGGGGCAATGTCTGGACTGGTTTGCCTGTTACTAGATAATTTTGTTTTATGCTTGATCAACATCTTTAAATATGAAGCTGCATGCCCCTGTCTTTTCAGTGTGTCATTAATAAAATCTAACTGCTCAAGTCTCTGCTTTTCATAGGCGTCTGTGCAGCTGCTAGTTCCTCCATAGCTTTGTTATGTCTTTTTTCTCTCGCTTGTCATCCCGCAGTTTACTAAATGCGAAATTACTTCCGCTAAAAGCAAGCGCATTCACCAAAAGCGCCGCCTATCATTTTTGCGAGTGAAGCCATTTTTATAAATGTTTTTTTTTTCTTACAAAATTTATTGTCTGGAATTATTCCTTGTTTGACTAGAAAATCTTTCGTGGCAACCGAAGCTGCAATGATAGCAATTAGCTTTGCTGAATCCTCAAAGTCTAGTTTGCCAAGATCTGCTGGTTTAATTTTTAAACAAGTTTTTTACCGAGCATTGAGTATCCTACACTTAGGCCTCCAAAACAGCAGAATGGTATACAAGGTTGGCAATAGTTTTTCGGTGCTCATTTTTTAAAAATAAAATAATTATAATTTAATAAAAAAAACATGAACAGCGTGATCCCTACAGCTACAAGGCAGCCTAAACCTTCCTGAACTTATGAATGACCAAGTTGTGATCAAGCTATTATGCCCAAAAAGGAGAGGCTGTATTCTTTGGCAGCATGTGGGAAAACAAAACAGTTCCTCGAACTGAATTCAGCATAGAACAGATTCAACAGATGCCGCCCAAGACATTTTAAAAGTATCATAAGGGGTATGAAGCGCAGCTAGGGTCTAAAATGGTGAAAAGTGTGGGCAAACGGTTTCTTAGTTGTACACTAAACTAGTCAGTAATTTGCCCATTGATTCTGAACAAGATCTTACGTATGATTTAAACGCAAGATCCAGTTTTTAAACAAAGTCATTAGAGTCTCTAGGATGTGATCTATACTACAGATTTGGAACATTGTTATCGCCAGCGATCATGGGATTAATAATTTTTAATCATATAGATTTTGTTTCCCTTCAAAATGAACGAGCGGGAAAATCAGCAGAATCAGAAAACACTAAAATCAGGTGGAGAAAGTAACCAAGCTAGAAAATCAGCAGAAAACACTGAATCAGGGGGAAAGACCTTTAAAAATCCTGGGCGTGTTGAAGCAGGAAAAAATTAGCAGAGTGGAACAGACAAAAAAAATTAATTTTACAGAATATAACTCATCATGAAAACATAACACCGCCAACGCCAGAACAAGTTGATTCAATGCCAGCTATAAAAACTCCATGTGATAAAAGGGGCCCCAAAGTCTTCATGGAATATTGAACCCTTAAAACTGTTGCCATTTTTGGCGCCATTGCTGCTTTTGGGGGCAGTTAATACGGTTATAAAATATATACACAATGGCAACAGAAAGAAAAAAAGTTAAAACAACCTGAACCGCTAAATGCAGAAAAGACAACTGCACGCCAAAACCGCCAATAACAAAGCATCATTTTGATCCATTTATAATGGAATAATATTTAAGAACTTAATTTTAATTTTTATAAAAATAGATCATGGCGTATTATAAAATGATGGTGTCAATAAATAAAGACCTGGAGTCTATAAAAAACATTTCCATAGACCCAAATGTAATCAATGCGGTTGCTTCGGATGCAAGACCTTCATTAAGATCTATGCAGAAAACGCTGAGCAAGACATCCTCAAAGATGACGCGTTTTTTGAGGCGTGTGTGTACTATATTAGGCATCTGCATTTAAGATAAAACATAGATTGTAATTTTTTTGATAATTATAAATAAACTTGAAATACGAACTTGGTTGTACTTAAAGGGTGACTTAATCAAGAACTTATTAAAACTTGATCAAGAACTTAATTAAAAACTTAAAACAAGAACTTATTAAGAACTGAAGTATTAATTAAAAACTTAAAATTAAAAACTTAATTAAGAACTTGGGGTGACTTGAAGTGACTTAAGTTTTAAGAACTTAAGTGTGTGCATGCATGGGGGGGGTGGGAGGGGGAGGGGTGCATGCGTGGGGGGGGGGTGGGAGGAGGAGGTGTGCATGCGTGGGGTGGGGTGGGAGGAGGAGGTGTGCATGCGTGGGTGGGGGGGGGGCACATCTGTCCCAGTTACAAGCACCACTACATCCTGTTAGACTCAGCTGCTTTAAAAATAGCCGTTCATATATAAACGGTTATTTATAGCAAGGCGGGTTTCCCCACAGGCCATTCTGCTAAATAATAGCCGTTCATATATAAACGGTTATTTAAGCAAGGCGGATTTCCCCCACAGGCCCCTTGCTGCACTTCCAATAACACTGTTACACTCCCAACGGCACACCACCACCTCTGGCGTAGGCAGCGAGCAAAGTCGACAGGGGGGAGGTTGTAAGGGAGGGTGGGGAAGGGTGGGAGGGGAGGAGGAGGGGGTTGTGACGTCAGCAGAGGCGCTGTCTGCCGCGAGCTGGCTTGGCGAGGAAGTGAAACGGTGGTGGCGGACAGAAAGAAAGAAAAAAAAAAAAAGAAAGCTAGGGGTGCTGTGTGGCGACAGAGTGAAACACACCACCACTGCCTCCACCCTCACCACCACCCCGCACACACACACCCCACACAGCGCGGGGCAAGCACTCACTCCTCTCACTAAAAATAGCCGTCATGTATAAACGGCTATTTTTTAGCAAGGCTAAAATTCCCCACAGGCCGCCACCCCGGCTACGCACTACTCTCCATACTGGTAGATGTACTAAGGTCTGCCTAGCCCTATCTAGTTTGTTTGCCAGAACATTCGAAAATCGCCATTCAGTTGCATAAGGGCACACTTGAAGGCAGATGAACTGGTTAGAATTAGAAAAGTAGAAAAGTATACACATCTTAATACACAGATCAGCTTGGGTACATAAAAAACAAATCTGTAGTTAACAATCAATCAGTCTAATACAAACTGGGAACATTTTTTACTTGGGGTGAACAGCAAAAATGTTTCAAATATAAGTTTTTTAGCATACGAACCAGTCGTTTTCCTTCGCCTTAAGAAATGAACGCCATGTTTTTTAAACGTGGCTTTAGCTGTCTCCAGCCAGCTCCCAACAATCAACGCGTGATGGTTTGTTTTGCTTCGGCCAACTTTCAACAAAGCAGCGCCATTTATTAGATAAGAAACCATCTCATCAATAGTCAAACAAGTATTAAAACTGGCAACATCTTGTTTCATTTCCTTGAACCAACAAACCTTTAAGATATCTCTCCGGTTCACAACATGCTTCGCCTACCTTCAAGACAACTACCATTAAGCGCAATGAAGAACAGAGAAAGAGGCGGCTCTCGCTGTATAGCGAGGAACGTGTTAACAACGCCGCTGGCGGGCAGACAGGGGAAAAGTTGGCTTGCCTTCACTGACCGACTCAACTAATTCTTTCAACAAATACTCTAACATGCAGTTAAAATAAAACTTATGGCCTCGAATAACAAACCTGTTCTTCAGTAACGTTTTAGCCATTTTAAAATAACACAATTAAAACACAGTGGTCACACCAGAGCGCAAACAAAACACAGCCTGTGCAGTAGGCTAGCTCCAACAACAATGACAGCCCCGGTCGTGCCACGTCGACAGCCTCGATCTGATGTGACGACGTGGCAATCAAAACTTTTCCAAATGTGGTGCAACCCAACGAGTGTGCTTCGTTTACACAGGACAGGCTAGGTTCAAACGCCGGCAGCCGTAAATTAAGTGATCAAATTTCAGCCCCGGGGCTGCCTGTCTATGTACAAAGTTTGTAGTTGGAAATTAGTCAGAAGTTTTGCCGATTTTATGGCATTTAATTGAAGAGAAAGAGAAAGAGTGTGTGTGTGTTAGTGTGTGTGTTAAATTGTCTGTGTGTGTGTGTGTGTGTGTGTGTTTGTGAGTGGGTGCATTTTTGTGTGTTTGTGCATGTGTGGGGTGAGTTTGAAGTCTTATTGTCAGAGAACAGGGAAAGGGGCATTCTGGGTTACTTTCGCCCGAACTGAGTGAGGGCGGGAAGTGGGCCCGAATGCCCCTTTCCCTGTTCTCTGGAGTCGTGGACACGGTGGGAGACTGGGTCTTTCTTGAGATGACGACAGCGTGTTCTTCGAGCTTACTTCGTGCGTGCTTTCACGAGGTGGGGAGGGAAGGTGGGGCAATGAGGGTTGGCGCGGTATGGGTGGGGAGGAGAGGGGGGTATATTAGACTGTTAGAATTTGTGACGACATTTCACTGTGTGGGAAGAAAGCGGTTTTTTTGTTTTTTGTTTTTATAAAAAAAAATTTTTAAAGACCAGTTTAAAGGAAGAGTACAGAAATCGCAGATC
>JAFLJL010014868.1:6958-19915 GCA_018398815.1 Conus ventricosus | reverse complement strand
TCTTGGGTTTGCCGACCGCCCGCAGATACTGCGGACCAGTGACACAGTCGAGTTTCATCACTTAATGATGCGTTCTGAGGTGTGCCAAATTTCTGCCACACGCAGGTGCCTGTATCTCTCGCCTGTTGACGCCGGATATATTTGAAAGGAAGCGTAGAGTACAGCCCTGTCAAGTAGTCTCAGACCGAAATGGAAATCCGTAGCATCATCTTAATCATCCTCATTCCCATTGATCAGCATTAAATAAAAATGTCTCAAAATCTGTGGCCCTTCATGCCCTGCTCTCATGGTGACCTCAGTTTCGATGTCCTCTCCGCGTCTGTAGCCTTGGTTTGCTTCCGTCGGGGTCACCGGTATCGGCGAGTCCATGGGGGCTGTCGTTGGACGGACGTGTGGCGCCCTCCGGAGGGAGAGCTCGCTCCATGCCGGCTCCGCGACTAAGGAATTATGTCCGTCAGTTGGGGGCTTAGTAGGTGGTGTCCTGCGTATGTTAGATCAGAACAGGCGCCACTGAACACCACCGAAGTGACTCGGCAGCAGTGCAGTGTCTCCTCCGGTGGGTTGCCTCATGACGACTTGACATTGACTGCTCCCTGTGGATTGCTGGTGCCGGGGCTGCGGCGGGGCCAGCCGGGCTATGGCTGTGGCGGGGTGTCGGAATGAGCGGCGTGGGTGCACTGCCTCTGAGGTAGCGCAGAGGTTGGGACAGAAAAGAAAAAAAAAAAAAAAAAAAAAAAAAAACTCTACCACATTATTCCCTCGCTAGTCTACCATATCACTCCCTCGCCACTCTACCACATTATTCCCTCGCTAGTCTACCATATCACTCCCTCGCCACTCTACCACATTATTCCCTCGCTAGTCTACCATATCACTCTCTCGCCATTCTACCATATCAATCTCTCGCCACTCTACCATATCAATCCCTCGCCACTCTACCATATCAATCCCTTGCCACCCTACCATATCACTCCCTCGCCACTCTACCATATCAATCCCTCCCACCCTACCATATCACTCCCTCGCCACTCACCACGTTATTCCCTCGCCACTCTACCACATTATTCCCTCGCTAGTCTACCATATCGTTCCATCGCCACTCTACCATATTAATCCCCCGCCACTCTACCATAATTACTCCCTCGCCACTCTACCACATTACTCCTTGCCACTCTACCATATCACTCCCTCGCCACTCTACCACATTACTCCGCCACTCTACCATATTACTCCCTCGCCACTCTACCACATTACTCCCTTGCACTTTACCATATCACTCCCTCGCCATTTCTACCATATTACTCCCTCGCCACTCTACCACATTACTCCATCGCCACCCTACCATATCATTCCCTCACTACTCTACCATATCACTACCTCGCCAAACTACCACATTACTTCCTCGCCACTCTACCACATTACTCCATCGCCACCCTACCATATCATTCCCTCGCCACTCCACCCCAGTATTCCCTCGCTACTCCACCATATTACTCTCTCACCACTCCACGATAATCACTCCCTCGACACTCTACCACATTACTCCCTCGCCACTTTACCCTAGCATTCCTCGCTATTCCACCATATTACTCCCCACCACTACACCATATCACTCCCTCGACACTCTACCACATTACTCCCTCGACTCTATCCTATCACTCCTCGCTACTCCACCATATTACTCCCTCGCCACTCAACCACATTACTCCCTCGCTACTCTTCTATATTATTCCCTCGCCACTCTACCATATTACTCCCTCGCCACTCTGCCACATTACTCCCCCCGCCACTCTACCATATCACTCTCTCGCAACTCTACCATATTATTTCCTCGCTACTCTTCTATATTATTTCCTCGCCACTCTACCACATTGCTCCCTCGCCACTCTACCATATCACTCTCTCGCAACTCTACCATATTTTTTCCCTCGCTACTCTTCTATATTATTTCCTCGCCCCTCTACCATATTACTCCCTCCTCACCCTACCATGTCATTCTCTTGCCGCTCTACCACATTCTACTCCTCGCCACTCTACCATATGACTCCTTCGCCATTCAAACCATATTATTCCTCCGCCAACCTACCATATCACTCCTTCGCAAACCCTACAATATTATTTCCTCCCCAATATTATTTCCTCCCCACTCAACCACATTACTCCCTCGCCACTGTACACATTACTCCCTCGACACCCTACGATATTATTCCCTCTTCACTCTACTATACTACTCCCTCCCCACTTTACCGTATCCTTCCCTCGCCACTCTACCCTATTACACCCTCGTTTACTTTTACCGTATTACTCCCTCGCCACTTTACCATGTTACTCCCTCGCTACTCAACCATATTACTCCCTCGCCACTGTACAACAGTTTTCCCCTCTCACTCTACTATTTACTCCCTCCCCACTTTACCGCATCATTCCCTCGCCACTCTACCATATTACTCCCTCGCTACTCTTACCATATTACTCCCTCGCCACTCTACCACATTACTCCCTCGCAACCCTACCATATTACTCCCTCGCCACTCTTCCACATTACTCCCTCGCCACTCTAAACATATTACTCCCTCCTCACTTTACCGTATTATTCCCTCTCGCTATTCTACTATATTACTCCCTCGCCACTCTACCACATTACTCCCTCACCACCCAACCACATTATTCCCTGTTCACTCTACTATATAACTCCCTCCTCACTTTACCGTATTATTCCCTCGCCACTCTATGATATTACTACTCCCTCCTCACTTAAACGTATTATGCTCTCGATACTCTACTATATATTACTCCTTCGCCACTTTACAATATCACTCTCCTCACTTAAACGTATTATGCTCTCGCTACTCTACTATATATTACTCCTTCGCCACTTTACAATATCACCTAATCACCACTTCCTGTATTATCCACTCGCCACTCTCCCATATTACCCCCATCCTCACTTTACCGTATTATTCCTTACCATATTACTCCCTCGCCACACTCCCAAATATTACTCCATCCTCACTTTACTGTATTATTCCCTACCATATTACTCCATCCTCACTGTACCGTATTATTCCCTCGCTACTCTTAGCAATTACTCCCTCGCCACTCTACCATATTACTCCCTCGCTACTCTTACCATATTACTCCCTCGCCTCTCTACCATATTACTCCCTCGCCACACTACCATATTACTCCCTCGCCACTCTACCATATTACTCCCTCGCTACTCTTACCTTATTACGCCCTCGCCACTCTACCATATTACTCCATCGCCACTCTACCATATCATTTTTCCCTCGCCACTTTACCATATTACTCCCTCCGCCACCCTACCATATTACTCCTTCCTCGCTTTATCGTATTACTACCTCGCCACTCTACCATATTACTCCTTCCTCACTTTACCGTATTTACTACCTCGTTACTCTACCATATTACTCCTCGTCACTCGACCACATTACTCCATCGCCACCCTACTATATCATTCCCTCTTCACTCTACCATATTACTCCCTCCTCACTTTACCGTAGTACTACCTCGCTACTCTACCATATTACTCCCTCCGTAAACTCGACCACATTACTCCCTCGCCACCCTACTATATCATTCCCTATTCACTCTAACCATATTACTCCCTCCTCACTTTACCGTATTACTACCTCGCTACCCTACCATATTACTCAATCGCCGCTCTACCATATTACTCCCTCCTCACTTTACCATATTACTACCTCGCCACTCTACCATATTTACTCCCTCGCCACTCCACATCATATTATTTCCCTCGCCACTCTTCCATATTACTCCCTTGCGACTCTACCATATCACTCCCTCGCCAATCTACCATATTACCCCTCCCCAACTCTACCATGTTATCTGCCTCGCCAATCTACCATATTACTCCCTCGCCACTCTACCATATCACTCCCTCGCCACTCTACCATATCACTCCCTCGTCACTCTACCATATTACTCCCTTGAAACTCTACCATATCACTCCTCGCCACTCTACCATAATTACTCCCTTGCAACTCTACCATATCACATCCCTCGCCACTCTACGATATTACTCCCTCGCCACTCTACCATAATACTCCCTCGCCACTCACCATATTACTCCCTCGCCACTCTACCATATTACTACCTCGCCACTCTACCATATCACTCCCTCGCAACTCTACCATATTACTCCCTCGCCACTCTACTATATTACTCCCTCGCCACTCTACCATATTACTCCCTCGCAATCCACCAATTACTCCCTCGCCACTCTACCATATCACTCCCTCGCCACTCTACCATATCACTTCCTCGCAACCCTACCATATCACTCCCTCGCCACTCTACCATATTACTCCCTTGCAACTCTACCATATTACTCCCTCGCCACTCTACCATATTACTCCCTTGCAACTCTACCATAATACACTGCCTCGTCACTCTACAATATTACTCCCTCGCCACTCTACCATATTGCTCCCTCGCAAATCTACCATATTACTCCCTCGCAACTCTACCATATTACTCCCTTGCCACTCTAAACATATTACTCCCTAGCAACTCTACCATATTACTCCCTCCCCCCTCTACCATATTACTCCCATGCAACTCTACCATATTACTCCCTCGACACTCTACCATATTACTCCCTTGCAACTCTACCATATTACTCCCTCGCCACTCTACCATATTACTCCCTTGTAACTCTACCATATTACTCGCTGCAACTCTACCATATTACTTCTTTGCAACCTACCATATTACCCCCTCGCCACTCTACCATATACTCCCTCGCCACTCTACCATATTACTCCCTTGCAACTCTACCACATTACTCCCTTGCAAATCTACCATATACACCCTCGCCACTCTACCATATTACTCCCTTGGCACTCTACCATATCACTCCCTCACAACTCTACCATATTACTCCCTCGCCACTCTACCATATTACTCCCTCGCCACTCTAACCATATCACGCCCTCGCAACTCCTACCATATTACTCCCCTCGCCGCTCTACCATATTACTCCCTCGCAACCCCTTTACCATATTACTCCCTCGCCACTTTACCACATCACTCCCTCGCAACTCTACCATATCACTCGCTCGCCACTCTACCATATTACTCCCTCGCCACACCACCAATTTACTTCCCCCTCGCCACTCTTCCATATTACTCCCTTGCGACTCTACCATATCACTTCCTCGCCAATCTACCATATTACTCCCTCGCCACTCTACCATGTTACTGCCTCGCCACTCTACCATATTACTCCCTCGCCACCTCAACCACATTACTCCCTCGCCACTCTACCATATACACCTCCTCGTCACTATGCCATATTACTCCCTTGCAACTCTACCATATCACTACTTCGCCACTCTACCATATTACTCCCGTGCAACTCTACCATATCACTTCCCTCGCCACTGTAACATATTACTCCCTCGCCACTCTACCATAATACTCCCTCGCCACTCTACCACATCACTCCCTCGCCACAATACCATATACTCCCTCGCAACTCTACCATATCACTCCCTCGCCACTCTACCATATAACTCCCTAGCCACTTCTACCATATACCTCCCTCGCAACTCTACCATATTACTCCTTCACCACTCTACTATATTACTCCCTCGCCACTCTACCATATCACTCCCTCGCCACTCTACCATATTACTCCCTCTGCCGCTCTACCATATTACTTTCCTCGCAACTCTACCAACTACTCCCTCGCCAACTCAACCATATCACTCCCTCGCAACTCTACCATATTACTCCCACGCCACTCTACCATATTACTCCCTCCCACTCTACCATATCACTCCCTCGCAACTCTACCATATCACTCCCCTCGCAACTCTACCATATTACTCCCTCGGCGCTCTACCATATTACTCCCTCGCAACTCTACCATATTACTCACTCGCAACTCTAACATATAACTACCTGCTACTCTATCATATTATTCCCTCGCTATCCTACCATATTACTCCCTCGCTACTCCTACCATGTTACTCTCTCGCCACACTACCAAATTAACTCCCTCGCTAGTCTACCATGTTACTCCCTCCCCGCCTCTACCACATTACTCCCTCGCCACTCTACCACATTATTCCCTCGCTAGTCTACCATATCACTCCCTCGCCACTCTACCACATTATTCCGTCGCTAGTCTACCATATCACTCCCTCGCCACTCTACCACATTATTCCCTCGCTAGTCTACACCATATCACTCCCTCGCAACTCTACCACATTATTCCCTCGCTAGTCTACCATATCACTCCCTCGCCACTCTACCACATTATTCCGTCGCTAGTCTACCATATCACTCCCTCGCGACTCTACCACATTATTCCCTCGCTAGTCTACCATATCACTCCCTCGCCACTCTACCACATTATTCCGTCGCTAGTCTACCATATCACTCCCTCGCCACTCTACCACATTATCCGTCGCTATCTAGCATATCACATCCCTCGCCACTCCCACCACATTATTCCCTCGTTAGTCTACCATATCACTCCCTCGCCACTCTACCACATTATTCCCTCGCTAGTCTACCATATCACTCCTACCATATCACTCCTACCATATTACTCCTACCATATTACTCCCCGCTACTCTACCATGTTACTCTCTCGCCACACTACCAAATTATTCCCTCGCCACACTACCACATTATCCCTCGCTAGTCTACCATATCACTCCTACCATATCACTCCTACCATATCACTCCTACCATATTACTCCCTCGCTACTCTACCATGTTACTCTCTCGCCACACTACCAATTACATCCCTCGCTAGTCTACCATGTTACTCCCTCCCCGCCTCTACCACATACTCCCTCGCCACTCTACCACATTATTCCCTCGCTAGTCTACCATATCACTCCCTCGCCACTCTACCACATTATTCCGTCGCTAGTCTACATATCACTCCCTCGCCACTCTACCACATTATCCCTCGCTAGTCTACCATATCAACTCCTCGCAACTCTACCACATTATTCCCTCGCTAGTCTACCATATCACTCCCTCGCCACTCTACCACATTATTCCGTCGCTAGTCTACCATATCACTCCCTCGCGACTCTACCACATTATTCCCTCGCTAGTCTACCATATCACTCCCTCGCCACTCTACCACATTATTCCGTCGCTAGTCTACCATATCACTCCCTCGCCACTCTACCACATTATTCCGTCGCTAGTCTAGCATATCACTCCCTCGCCACTCCACCACATTATTCCCTCGTTAGTCTACCATATCACTCCCTCGCCACTCTACCACATTATTCCCTCGCTATCTACCATATCACTCCCTCGCCACTCTAACCCGCATTATTCCCTCGCTAGTCTACCATATCACTCTCTCGCCATTCTACCATATCAATCTCTCGCCACTCTACCATATCAATCCCTCGCCACCTACCATATCAATCCCTTGCCACCCTACCATATCACTCCCTTGCCACCCTATCATATCACTCCCCGCCACTCTACCACGTTATTCCCTCGCCACTCTACCACATTATTCCCCCGCTAGTCTACCATATCGTTCCATCGCCACTCTACCATATTACTCCCTCGCCACTCTACCATATCACTCCCTCGCCACTCTACCACATTACTCCCTTGCCACTCTACCATATTACTCCCTCGCCACTCTACCACATTACTCCCTTGCCACTCTACCATATCACCCCCTCGCCACTCTAACCATATTACTCCCTCGCCACTCTAACCACATTACTCCATCGCCACCCTACCATATCATTCCCTCGCTACTCTACCATATCACACCTCGCCAAACTACCACATTACTCCCTCGCCACTCTACCGCATTACTCCATCGCCACCCTACCATATCATTCCCTCGCCACTCCACCCCAGTATTCCCTCGCTACTCCACCATATTACTCCCTCACCACTCCACGATATCACTCCCTCGACACTCTACCAACATTACTCCCTCGCCACTTTAACCCTAGCATTCCCTCGCTACTCAACCAATATACTCCCTCACCACTACACCAAATCACTCCCTCGACACTCTAACCACATTACTCCCTCGACTCTACCCTATCACTCCCTCGCTACTCCACCATATTACTCCCTCGCCACTCAACCACATTACTCCCTCGCCACTCTACCATATCACTCTCTCGCAACTCTACCATATTTCTCCTCGCTACTCTTCTTATATTATTTCCTCGCCACTCTACCACATTACTCCCTCGCCACTCTACCATAATACTCCCTCGCAACTCTACCACATCACTCCCTCGCCACACTACCATATTACTCCCTCGCAACTCTACCATATCACTCCTCTCGCCACTCTACCATATTACTCCCTCGCCACTCTACCATATCACTCCCTCGCAACTCTACCATATTACTCCCTCGCCACTCTACTATATTACTCCCCGCCACTCTACCATATCACTCCCTCGCCACTCTACCATATTACCTCCCTCGCCGCTCTACCATATTACTTCCTCGCAACTCAACCATATCACTCCCTCGCCACTCTACCATATGCCTCCCTCGCAACTCTACCATATTACTCTCCCACGCCACTCTACCATATTACTCCCTCGCCACTCTACCATATCACTCCCTCGCAACTCTACCATATCACTCCCTCGCAACTCTACCATATTACTCCCTCGCCGCTCTACCATATTACTCCCCGCAACTCTACAATATTACTCACTCGCAACTCTAACATATAACTCCCTGGCTACTCTATCATATTATCCCTCGCTATCCTACCATATTACCCCCTCGCTACTCTACCATGTTACTCTCTCGCCACACTACCAAATTACTCCCTCGCTAGTCTACCATGTTACTCCCTCCCCGCCTCTACCACATTACTCCCTCGCCACCCTACCATATCACTCCCTCGCCACTCTACCACATTTTCCCTCGCTAGTCTACCATATCACTCCCTCGCTACTCTACCACATTATTCCGTCGCTAGTCTACCATATCACTCCCTCGCCACTCTACCACATTATTCCGTCGCTAGTCTACCATATCACTCCCTCGCCACCTCTACCACATTATTCCCTCGCTAGTCTACCATATCACTCCCTCGCCACTCTACCACCATTATTCCGTCGCTAGTCTACCATATCACTCTCCTCGCCACTCTACCACATTATTCCCTCGCTAGTCTACCATATCACTCCCTCGCCACTCTACCACATTATTCCCTCGCTAGTCTACCATATCACTCGCTCGCCATTCTACCATATCAATCTCTCGCCACTCTACCATATCAATCCCTCGCCACTCTACCATATCAATCCCTGCCACCCTACCATATCACTCCCTCGCCCACTCTACCATATCAATCCCATTGCCACCCTACCATATCACTCCCCCTCGCCACTCTACCACGTTATTCCCTCGCCACTCTACCACATTATTCCCTCGCTAGTCTACCATATCGTTCCATCGCCACTCTACCATATTACTCCCTCGCCACTCTACCATATCACTCCTCGCCACTCTACCACATTACTCCCTTGCCACTCTACCATATTACTCCCTCGCCACTCTACCACATTAACTCCCTTGCCACTCTACCATATCACTCCCTCGCCACTCTACCATATTACTCCCTCGCCACTCTACCACATTACTCCATCGCCACCCTACCATATATCATTCCCTCGCTACTCTACCATATCACTACCTCGCCACTCTACCACATTACTTCCCTCGCCACTCTACCACATTACTCCATCGCCACCCTACCATATCATTCCCTCGCCACTCCACCCCAGTATTCCCTCGCTACTCCACCATATTACTCCCTCACCACTCCACGATATCACCCCCTCGACACTCTAACCACATTACTCCCTCGCCACTTTACCCTAGCATTCCCTCGCTACTCCACCATAATTACTCCCTCACCACTACACCATATCACTCCCTCGACACTCTACCACATTACTCCCTCGACTCTACCCTATCACTCCCTCGCTACTCCACCATATACTCCCTCGCCACTCAACCACATTACTCCCTCGCTACTCTTCTATATTTATTCCCTCGCCACTCTACCATATTACTCCCTCGCCACTCTGCCACATTACTCCCTCGCCACTCTACCATATCACTCTCGCAACTCTACCATATTATCTCCTCGCTACTCTTCTATATTATTTCCTCGCCACTCTACCACATTACTCCCTCGCCACTCTACCATATCACTCTCTCGCAACTCTACCATATTATTTCCTCGCTACTCTTCTATATTATTTCCTCGCCCCTCTACCATATTACTCCCTCCTCACCCTACCATGTCATTCCCTCGCCGCTCTACCACATTACTCCCTCGCCACTCTACCATATGACTCCTTCGCCATTCGACCATATTATTCCTTCGCCAACCTACCATATCACTCCTTCGCTACCCTACAATATTATTTCCTCCCCAATATTATTTCCTCCCCACTCAACCACATTACTCCCTCGCCACTGTACACATTACTCCCTCGACACCCTACGATAATATTCCCTCTTCACTCTACTATACTACTCCCTCCCCACTTTACCGTATCCTTCCCTCGCCACTCTACCATATTACACCCCTCGCTACTTTTACCGTATTACTCCCCGCCACTTTACCATGTTACCTCCCTCGCTACTCAACCATATTACTCCCTCGCCACTGTACAACAGTATTCCCTCTTCACTCTACTATTTACTCCCTCCCCACTTTACCCGCATCATTCCCTCGCCAACTCTACCATATTACTCCCTCGCTACTCTTACCATAATTACTCCCTCGCCACTCTACCACATACTCCCATCGCCACCCTACCATATTACTCTCCCTCGCCACTCTTTCCACATTACTCCCTCGCCACTCTAACATATTACTCCCTCCTCACTTTACCGTATTATTCTCTCGCTATTCTACTATATTACTCCCTCGCCACTCTACCACATTACTCCCTCACCACCCAACCACATTATTCCCTGTTCACTCTACTATATAACTCCCTCCTCACTTTACCGTATTATTCCCTCGCCACTCTATGATATTACTCCCTCCTCACTTAAACGTATTATGCTCTCGATACTCTACTATATATTACTCCTTCGCCACTTTACAATATCACTCTCCTCACTTAAACGTATTATGCTCTCGCTACTCTACAATATATTACTCCTTCGCCACTTTACAATATCACTCTATCACCACTTCCTGTATTATCCACTCGCCACTCTACCATATTACTCCATCCTCACTTTACCGTATTATTCCCTACCATATACTCCCTCGCCACTCTAACCATATTACTCCATCCTCACTTTACTGTATTATTCCCTACCATATTACTCCATCCTCACTGTACCGTATTATTCCCTCGCCACTCGACCATATTACTCCCTCGCTACTCTTACCAATTACTCCCTCGCCTCTCTACCAATATTACTCCCTCGCCACTCTACCATATTACTTCCCTCGCCACTCTAACCATATTACTCCCTCGCTACTCTTACCTTATTACTCCCTCGCCACTCTACCATATTACTCCATCGCCACTCTACCAAAATCACTCCCTCGCCACTCTACCATATTACTCCCTCGCCACCCTACCATATATACTCCTTCCTCACTTTATCGTAATACTACCTCGCCACTCTACCAATATTACTCCTTCCTCACTTTACCGTATTACTACCTCCTCGTTACTCTACAATATTACTCCCTCGTCACTCGACCACATTACTCCCTCGCCACCCTACTATATCATTCCCTCTCTACTCTACCATATTACTCCCTCCTCACTTTACCGTAGTACTACCTCGCTACTCTACCATATTACTCCCTCGTCACTCGACCACATTACTCCCTCGCCACCCTACTATATCACTCCCTATTCACTCTACCATATTACTCCCTCCTCACTTTACCGTATTACACCCTCGCTAACTCTACATATTACTCCCTCGCCGCTCTACCATATTACTCCCTCCTCACTTTAACCATATTACTACCTCGCCACTCTACCATATTACTCCCTCGCCACTCTACCATATTACTCCTTCCTCAGTTAACCGTATTGCTGCCTCGCTGCTCTACCATATTATTACTCGCCACTCTACCATATTACTTCCTTCCTCACTTTACCGCATTACTCCTACGCCACTCTAACCATATTACTCCCTCCTCACTTACCATATTACTCCCTTGCCACCCTACCATATTACTCCCTCCTCACTTTACCGTAGTACTCCCTCGCAACTCTACCATATTACTCCCTCGCCACTCTACCATATTACTCCCTCGCCATCCTACCAGATTATTCCATCGCCACTCTATATATATTACTCCCTCGCCACCCTACCATATCACTCCCTCGCCACTCTACCATATTACTCCCTTGCCACTCGACCATATTACTCCCTCGCCACTCTATTATATTACTTTCCCTCGCCACTCTACTGTATCACTCCCTCGCCACTCTACCATATTACCTCCCTCACCATCCTACCAGATTATTCCCTCGCCACTCTATTATATTACTCCCTCGCCACTCTACTATATCACTCTCCCTCGCCACTCTACCATATACTCCTTCACCATCCTACCAGATTATTCCATCGCCACTCTATTATATTACTCCCTCGCCACTCTACTATATCACTCCCTCGCCACTCTGCCAAATTAACACCCTCGCCACTCTACCACATTACTCCCTCGCCACTCTACCACATCATTCCCTCGGCATTCCAGCATTCACAACCACACCCAGCTATATTTTGCAGTCTACAGCCAGCAATCCATGGGGTCACCCATATCAATGTCGGGTCACTTCAGAGGCAAGGAACTGTATTGCTGCTATGTTGGTACTTCTGTGAAGTAATCTTTCAGCCATTCGTTCCAGGACCATGGCATTTTGGAAGGTTTACGATTTA
>JAFLJL010014867.1:0-44218 GCA_018398815.1 Conus ventricosus | reverse complement strand
CCGAGCGCGGCTGGCATGTGAAGATCATGTACAAAGAACCAAACATGTCTCAACAAAGTGTTACACAGATGTGCATTGATTTGGTTTCGCCGCCCATGTTTTTAACACCCGGAGTCTTCAAATAAGTTTTCGTTACGTGTGTAATATTCACTATCATCTGAAGCTGCATTTCTCGGTGATATCAATGAATGACCAGCCACCAAAGCTGTCCAACGGTCTGTTCAGCTGCTCGGTTAAAGCATTACTCTGCCTTCAAGGATCATCTGCACTGCAGTCTGAAACCAGAATGTGAGGATGGACGTGATGAAACAGGACACTGTCCCTTCAGCAGTCCTGAATGCCAGGGTCTGGTGGCTTCACGTCACAAATGTTTCAAATTAATTACATTCGAGGAATATATGCCTGTTAGGATTTTAGATTACGGATGTCAAGAGATTGGCGGATTTCTAGCCAACATAAAAACAAGACAGGAACAAGAAGACTTGGTGCATCTGCTCCAGAAGATGACTTATCTTTGTGTGGCTTTTGGTTACACTTCAGGGTGGAATAAGGTGCTATTTATGTACAGCAGGTTTCGCCACTGGTCTGATAATACCTTGATATATTATATAACCACTTCAGAGCGAGAACGTACCTTCCTGGAAAGCCGGTGCTATCTAATCTGCTTTCTTCAGTGAGGAGCTTCGGTCTTAATCGTGAGATTGCAGAAATAACCGATTATAATGCGTTGTGTGAAATAAAGCTGCAGTCGTCCATTACGTTTTCTTCACAGCTAATAGTAGGTCATGCACATTCACTTCAACCCATCTCGACAAATACCATGCAGCTTTTATTGTCCTGTCTAAATAATGACTCCACACACACATTTTTGTCGTGTGATCCCAAAGGTTTTGCACGGAAACTGGTTACTTACAGATTTGTACGTGTCTGAACATGACTGACCAGGACACCAAGACGATTCATCATGAGAGCTCCACTTTCACCAGTTACGTCATGTTTACATGTGATGATGTCACCACCACACTGCAATACACAATGGTGTGTGACTTCCGTCAGGACTGTCCAGATAACAGTGACGAGTCATTCTGTGAGTACCCTCCACGTCATGGATTTTTATGCTCTAATGGCCAATATGTACTACACGGTCAACGATGCAACGAATATTCAGACTGTGTGGACGATTCAGATGAGAGGAACTGTGGTGACGTTTGGTGGAATCCGAGTCCCTACTGGATTCAGGTCAGCGATGGAGACGAAAGGCAACGATTTTACATCAGCCTGGACGGCAGCGGCTATTTCACAAATCAAGTCATGGAAAGTGATGACTCTTGTCCTGGCAGCCATTACCACTGTACACCTGAACTGCTGAACTGCCTCCCTGTCTACACTCGATGCAACGGATTGTCTGACTGTACTTACGGAGAGGATGAACAAGACTGTGACAGAGTGACGTGTGCTGGCTTCTACCACTGCAGAGATTCCAGAGTTTGTGTGCACAAAGATCATCTTTGCGATGGCTGGGGTCAGTGCCCACAGCAAGATGATGAACTGATGTGTGATCTGATCTGTCCACAAGCTTGCTTGTGTCAAGGTCAAACATTTCTATGCAGCAGCCCTTTTCCTGCTGAGCGCTTCCCTCATCTCAAATACGTGGATGGCACTGGGTCTAAAATGTTGCCCACTGATTTCAGTACAAATGCCTATCTTATTCGCCTGAGTCTTTCCCATTGTTCACTGGGCAACATTTCCTCTGTTAAACTTGCCAATCTGCAATTCATTAACTTAAGTAATAATCGGATGAGAACGCTCAATACAGGTATTTTTCTGGAACTAAAACAACTACGAATTTTGAATCTTATAAACAACCCTCTCAACCGAATGACAAATACATTTTCGAAAAGAATCCATTACGATTTAAGGCAAGTAGGTGTTTCCAGAACGTTTCTTAAAACATGGAACACTCTGTTATCCATATACCTACCTCTTGTGAAGAGTTTGAATTCGTCTTTTTCTGCCATTGAAAACATCGATTCTACGGGGTTTAAAAACATCCCAGAATTGACTGAATTGGACTTGACTGGAAGTTCAGTGGTAAAATTTCCAGTGGATTTATTCTCAGGATTAAATCATTTGCACAGACTCTTCTCGTCAAACTACAGGCTATGCTGCGAAAATTTGCTTCCTACACAATCAAATGAAATGAAATGTTTCGCACCTGATACCATACTCCCGTCGTGCACAACTCTCTTACCAACGGAAATGCACAGGACTTTCTTTTGGTTGGTGAGCATGTCAGCCATTTGGGGGAATTTCCTCTGCTTTATAATTTCTTTGGTAGTCAGAGACCTTTTTGGAAGCTGTTTCGTGATGACCATCGCCCATTTGCAGTGTGCTAATGCTGGAATGGGATGTCACGTCTTCACTGCAGTGGCAGCAGATCATCTATTTCAGGATGTGTACCTTCAGCAAGAACAAACATGGACCAGCAGCCTGACTTGCAAGGTGGCTGCCTTTATTTCCATGTTGTCCAGTGAGGTGTCTGTTTTTATTATTTGGCTCATCGTTTTGGACCATATTATCACCTTTTGTTTCAATGAAGGTTCGTGGAATTTCAGTATAAGGCTTACTGCTATAGGTTGCATAGTCACATGGGTGGTTGGGACCTTACTGTCATTCATGCCCTTTGTTCCTGGGTTGTTACATTGGGGCCCCCATGGTCAGTCTGGTCTGTGTCGTCTGGCTTTATTTCATCATCAAAACTCTGAACAAGAACAAGAGTTCAAATGGTTCACGGTTATTATAGTAGTCAACTTTATTTTCAGCTCCATGTCTGTGATCGGGGTCGTTACTATCTACAGACACAGACCAAAATACAGAATACAGCTTGCTTACTCTAAGAGGTCATACCATTCTTCAGTGCGTTTGATAGAGAAGCTAACCCTCACAGATGCTGTTTGCTGGTTTTCCTTCGGACTGGCTGCAGTGGGGACTTCACTCGGCGTAACTGGTTTTAAGGAGACCCACGGGGCATTAGTTGTGTTTATGGTACCTCTCAACTCTGCTCTTAATCCGATTCTGTATTTGTGGACTGTAGCCATACAGCGCCGAGGGGAATCAAAAGAACAGAAACTGCTGGAAGTGTTGAGAGCGCGACTTGTACAGCCCGAAAAAAACCAGTGAAAACAACACTGCTGGAAGTGTTGAGAGCGCGACTTGTACAGCCCGAAAAAAACCCAGTGAAACAAACACTGCTGGAAGTGTTAAGAGCGCGACTTGTACAGCCCGAAAAAAACCAGTGAAACAAACACTGCTGGAAGTGTTGAGAGCGCGACTTGTACAGCCCGAAAAAAAACCAGTGAAACAAACACTGCTGGAAGTGTTGAGAGCGCGACTTGTACAGCCGAAAAAAAACCCAGTGAAACAAACACTGCTGGAAGTGTTGAGAGCGCGACTTGTACAGCCCGAAAAAAACCCAGTGAAACAAACACTGCTGGAAGTGTTGAGAGCGCGACTTGTACAGCCCGAAAAAAACCAGTGAAACAAACACTGCTGGAAGTGTTAGAGCGCGACTTGTACAGCCCGAAAAAAAACCAGTGAAACAAACACTGCTGGAAGTGTTAAGAGCGCGACTTGTACAGCCCCGAAAAAAACCCAGTGAAACAAACACTGCTGGAAGTGTTAAGAGCGCGACTTGTACAGCCCGAAAAAAACCAGTGAAACAAACACTGCTGGAAGTGTTAAGAGCTCGACTTGTACAGCCCGAAAAAAACCCAGTGAAACAAACACTGCTGGAAGTGTTGAGAGCGCGACTTGTACAGCCCGAAAAAAACCCAGTGAAACAAACACTGCTGGAAGTGTTGAGAGCGCGACTTGTACAGCCCGAAAAAAACCCAGTGAAACAAAACACTGCTGGAAGTGTTAAGAGCTCGACTTGTACAGCCCGAAAAAAACCCAGTGAAACAAACACTGCTGGAAGTGTTGAGAGCGCGACTTGTACAGCCCGAAAAAAACCCAGTGAAACAAACACTGCTGGAAGTGTTAAGAGCTCGACTTGTACAGCCCGAAAAAAACCCAGTGAAACAAACACTGCTGGAAGTGTTGAGAGCGCGACTTGTACAGCCCGAAAAAAAACCCAGTGAAACAAACACTGCTGGAAGTGTTGAGAGCGCGACTTGTACAGCCCGAAAAAAACCCAGTGAAACAAACACTGCTGGAAGTGTTAAGAGCTCGACTTGTACAGCCCGAAAAAAACCCAGTGAAACAAACACTGCTGGAAGTGTTGAGAGCGCGACTTGTACAGCCCGAAAAAAAACCCAGTGAAACAAACACTGCTGGAAGTGTTGAGAGCGCGACTTGTACAGCCCGAAAAAAAACCCAGTGAAACAAACACTGCTGGAAGTGTTAAGAGCGCGACTTGTACAGCCCGAAAAAAACCCAGTGAAAACAAACACTGCTGGAAGTGTTGAGAGCGCGACTTGTACAGCCCGAAAAAAAACCAGTGAAACAAACACTGCTGGAAGTGTTGAGAGCGCGACTTGTACAGCCCGAAAAAAACCCAGTGAAACAAACACTGCTGGAAGTGTTGAGAGCGCGACTTGTACAGCCCGAAAAAAACCCAGTGAAACAAACACTGCTGGAAGTGTTAAGAGCGCGACTTGTACAGCCCGAAAAAAAACCAGTGAAACAAACACTGCTGGAAGTGTTGAGAGCGCGACTTGTACAGCCCGAAAAAAACCCAGTGAAACAAACACTGCTGGAAGTGTTGAGAGCGCGACTTGTACAGCCGAAAAAAAACCAGTGAAACAAACACTGCTGGAAGTGTTAAGAGCTCGACTTGTACAGCCCGAAAAAAACCCAGTGAAACAAACACTGCTGGAAGTGTTGAGAGCGCGACTTGTACAGCCGAAAAAAACCCCGTGAAACAAACACTGCTGGAAGTGTGAGAGCGCGACTTGTACAGCCCGAAAAAAACCCAGTGAAACAAACACTGCTGGAAGTGTTAAGAGCGCGACTTGTACAGCCCGAAAAAAAAAACAGTGAAACAAACACTGCTGGAAGTGTTGAGAGCGCGACTTGTACAGCCCGAAAAAAACCCAGTGAAACAAACACTGCTGGAAGTGTTGAGAGCGCGACTTGTACAGCCCGAAAAAAACCCAGTGAAACAAACACTGCTGGAAGTGTTGAGAGCGCGACTTGTACAGCCCGAAAAAACCAGTGAAACAAACACTGCTGGAAGTGTTAAGAGCGCGACTTGTACAGCCCGAAAAAAAACCCAGTGAAACAAACACTGCTGGAAGTGTTGAGAGCGCGACTTGTCAGCCCGAAAAAACCAGTGAAACAAACACTGCTGGAAGTGTTGAGAGCGCGACTTGTACAGCCCCCGAAAAAAACCAGTGAAAACAACACTGCTGGAAGTGTTGAGAGCGCGACTTGTACAGCCCGAAAAAAACCAGTGAAACAAAACACTGCTGGAAGTGTTAAGAGCGCGACTTGTACAGCCCGAAAAAACCAGTGAAAACAAACACTGCTGGAAGTGTTGAGAGCGCGACTTGTACAGCCCGAAAAAAAACCAGTGAAACAAAACACTGCTGGAAGTGTTGATGAGCGCGACTTGTACAGCCCGAAAAAACCAGTGAAACAAACACTGCTGGAAGTGTTGAGAGCGCGACTTGTACAGCCCGAAAAAAACCCAGTGAAACAAACACTGCTGGAAGTGTTAAGAGCGCGACTTGTACAGCCGAAAAAAACCCAGTGAAACAAACACTGCTGGAAGTGTTGAGAGCGCGACTTGTACAGCCCGAAAAAAACCCAGTGAAACAAACACTGCTGGAAGTGTTGAGAGCGCGACTTGTACAGCCCGAAAAAAACCCAGTGAAACAAACACTGCTGGAAGTGTTGAGAGCGCGACTTGTACAGCCCGAAAAAAACCAGTGAAACAAACACTGCTGGAAGTGTTAAGAGCGCGACTTGTACAGCCCGAAAAAAACCAGTGAAACAAAACACTGCTGGAAGTGTTGAGAGCGCGACTTGTACAGCCCGAAAAAAACCCAGTGAAACAAACACTGCTGGAAGTGTTGAGAGCGCGACTTGTACAGCCCGAAAAAAACCCAGTGAAACAAACACTGCTGGAAGTGTTGAGAGCGCGACTTGTACAGCCCGAAAAAAAACCAGTGAAACAAACATGCTGGAAGTGTAGAGCGCGACTTGTACAGCCCGAAAAACCCAGTGAAACAAACACTGCTGGAAGTGTTGAGAGCGCGACTTGTACAGCCCGAAAAAAACCAGTGAAACAAACACTGCTGGAAGTGTTGAGAGCGCGACTTGTACAGCCCGAAAAAAAACCCAGTGAAACAAAACACTGCTGGAAGTGTTGAGAGCGCGACTTGTACAGCCCGAAAAAAACCCAGTGAAAACAAACACTGCTGGAAGTGTTGAGAGCGCGACTTGTACACCCGAAAAAAACCAGTGAAACAAACACTGCTGGAAGTGTTGAGAGCGCGACTTGTACAGCCCGAAAAAAACCCAGTGAAACAAACACTGCTGGAAGTGGTTGAGAGCGCGACTTGTACAGCCCGAAAAAAACCCAGTGAAACAAACACTGCTGGAAGTGTTGAGAGCGCGGACTTGTACAGCCCGAAAAAAACCCAGTGAAACAAACACTGCTGGAAGTGTTGAGAGCGCGACTTGTACAGCCGAAAAAAAACCAGTGAAACAAACACTGCTGGAAGTGTTGAGAGCGCGACTTGTACAGCCCGAAAAAAACCCAGTGAAACAAACACTGCTGGAAGTGTTGAGAGCGCGACTTGTACAGCCCGAAAAAAACCAGTGAAACAAACACTGCTGGAAGTGTTGAGAGCGCGACTTGTACAGCCGAAAAAAAACCAGTGAAACAAACACTGCTGGAAGTGTTGAGAGCGCGACTTGTACAGCCCGAAAAAACCAGTGAAACAAACACTGCTGGAAGTGTTGAGAGCGCGACTTGTACAGCCCGAAAAAAAACCCAGTGAAACAAACACTGCTGGAAGTGTTGAGAGCGCGACTTGTACAGCCCGAAAAAAAACCAGTGAAACAAACACTGCTGGAAGTGTGAGAGCGCGACTTGTACAGCCGAAAAAAACCCAGTGAAACAAACACTGCTGGAAGTGTTGAGAGCGCGACTTGTACAGCCGAAAACACCAGTGAAACAAACACTGCTGGAAGTGTTGAGAGCGCGACTTGTACAGCCCGAAAAAAACCCAGTGAAACAAACACTGCTGGAAGTGTTGAGAGCGCGACTTGTACAGCCCGGAAAACACCCAGTGAAACAACACTGTGGAAGTGTTGAGAGCGCGACTTGTACGCCCGAAAACACCCAGTGAAACAAACACTGTGGAAGTGTTGAGAGCGCGACTTGTACAGCCCGAAAAAAAAAACCCCGTGAAAACAAACACTGCTGGAAGTGTTGAGAGCGCGGATTGTACAGCCCGGAAAAACCCAGTGAAACAACACAGCTGGAAGTGTTGAGAGCGCGACTTGTACAGCCCGAAAACACCAGTGAAACAAAACACTGCTGGAAGTGTTGAGAGCGCGACTTTTACAGCCCGAAAAAACCAGTGAAACAAAACACTGCTGGAAGTGTTGAGAGCGGACTTGTACAGCCCGAAAACACCAGTGAAACAAACACTGCTGGAAGTGTTGAGAGCGCGACTTGTACAGCCCGAAAAACACCCGTGAAAACAAACACTGCTGGAAGTGTTGAGAGCGCGACTTGTACAGCCCGAAAAAACCAGTGAAACAAACACTGCTGGAAATGTTGAGAGCGCGACTTGTACGCCCGAAAAACACCCAGTGAAACAAACACTGCTGGAAGGTGTGAGAGCCCCGACTTGTACAGCCCGAAAAACCCAGTGAAACAAACACTGCTGGAAAGTGTTGAGAGCGCGACTTGTACAGCCCGAAAACACCCAGTGAAACAAACATGCTGGAAGTGTTGAGAGCGCGATTGTACAGCCCGAAAAAAACCCAGTTTAAAAAAACACTGCTGGAAGTGTTGAGAGCGCGACTTGTACAGCCCGAAAAAACCCAGGGGAAACAAACACTGCTGGAAGTGTTGAGAGCGCGACTTGTACAGCCGAAAAAAACCCAGTGAAAACAAACACTGCTGGAAGTGTTGAGAGCGCGACTTGTACAGCCGAAAAAACCCAGTTTAACAAAAAACTGCTGGAAGTGTTGAGGGGCGCGGGCTTGTACAGCCCGAAAACACCAGTGAAACAAACACTGCTGGAAGTGGGTTTAGAGCGCGACTTGTACAGCCCGAAAAAAAACCCCGTTTAAACAACCCCTGCTGGAAGTGTTGAAGAGCGCGATTGTACAGCCGAAAAAAACCCAGTGAAACAAACACTGCTGGAAGTGTTTAGAGCGCGACTTGTTTCAGCCCGAAAAAACCCAGTGAAACAAACACTGCTGGAAATGTTGAGAGCGCGACTTGTACAGCCCGAAAAAACCCCGTGAAAAAAAACACTGCTGGAAGTGTTTGAGAGCGCGACTTGTACGCCCGAAACACCCAGTGAAACAAACACTGCTGGAAGTTTTGAGAGCGCGACTTGTACAGCCCAAAAAAACCCCCCGTGAAACAAACACTGCTGGAAGTGTTGAGAGGCGACTTGTCACCCCGAAAAACCCCCAGTGAAACAAACACTGCGGGAAAGTGTGAGAGCGCACTTGTACAGCCGAAAAAAACCCCCAGTGAAACAAAATGCGGGAAAGTTTAAGGCGCGCTTGTAACCCCCGAAAACACCAGTGAAAAAACACTGCTGGAAGTGTTGAGAGCGCGACTTGTAACCCCAAAAACCCCAGTGAAAAAACACTGTGGAAGTGTGGGCGCGACTTGTACAGCCGAAAAAACCCCAGTGAAACAAACATGCTGGAAGTGTTGGAGCACGCTTGTACAGCCAAAAACACCCGGAAACAAACACTGCTGGAAGTGTTGAGAGCGCGCTTGTACAGCCCAAAAAAACCAGTGAAAAAAACACTGGGGAAGTTTTGAGGGGGAAATTGTAAGCCAAAAAACCCCCAGTAAAACAAACCTGTGGAAAGTGTTAGGCGCGACTTGTACACCCCCGAAACCCCCCAGGAAAAAAAACATGGGGAAAGTTTGAGAGCGCGATTGTCAGCCGAAAACCCCAGTAAAACAAACGCTGGAAGTGTTGAGAGCGCGATTGTACGCCCGAAAAAACCCCAGTAAAACAAACACTGCTGGAAGTTTTGAGAGCGCGACTTGTACGCCAAAAACACCCAGTGAAAAAAAAATTCTGGGTTTGGGAGCGCGACTTGAAAGCCGAAAAACCAGTGAAAAAACTGCGGGAAGTGTTGAGGGGGCGCCTTTCGCCGGAAAAACCCATTTGGAAACAAACATGTGGAAGTTTTGAGAGCGGACTTGTACAGCCCGAAAAAAACCCAGTGAAAAAAACACTGTGGAAGTGTTGAGAGCCGACTTGTACACCCCGAAAAACCCCCAGTAAAACAAACATGTGGAAGTGTGAGGCGCGATTGTACACCCCCGAAAAAAACCAGTGAAAAAAACATGGGAGTTTTAAGAGCGCGACTTGTACCCCCGAAAACCCCCCAGTGAAAAAAACACTGCGGGAAAGTTTTTAAGAGCGCGACTTGTACAGCCCGAAAACACCCAGTAAAACAAACTGTGGAAGTGTTGAGAGCGCGACTTGTACCCCCCCGAAAAACACCCAGTGAAAAAAAACACTGTGGAAGTGTTAAGAGCGCGACTTGTACACCCCGAAAAAACCCCAGTAAACAAAATGTTTGGAAAGTGTTGAGGAGCGCGACTTGTCACCCCGAAAAACCCCCGTGAAACAAACATGCTGGAAGTGGAGGCGCGACTTGTAACCCGGGGAAAATCCCCCCAGTGAAAAAAAACATGGGGAAAGTGTTGAGGCGCGATTGTACCCCCGAAAACCCCCAGTAAAAAAACATGCTGGAAGTGTTGGGGAGCGCGACTTGTGCAGCCCAAAAAAACCCCATTTTGAAAAAAAACCACTGCGGAAGTGTTGAGAGCGCGATTTGTACACCCCGAAAAAAAACCAGTGAAACAAACAGCTGGAAGTGTTAAGAGCGCGATTTTGTAAGCCGAAAAACCCCAGTAAAACAAACACTGTGGAAGTGTTGAGAGGCGACTTGTACGCCCGAAAAACCCCCCCGTGAAAACAAAAAAATGCGGGAAAGTGTTGGGAGCGCGACTTGTACACCCCGAAAAAACAGTGAAAAAAACACTGTGGAATGTTGAGGCGCGATTTTACACCCCGAAAACACCAGTGAAACAAACATGGGAAAGGGTTTTAGAGCGGACTTGTACAGCCGAAAAAAACCGTGAAACAAACACTGCTGGAAGTGTTGAGAGCCGATTGTAACCCCGAAAAACCCAGTGAAACAAACACTGTGGAAGTGTTGAGAGTCGATTTGTACAGCCGAAAAAAACCCAGTGAAACAAACACTGTGGAAGTTTTGAGGGCTTTTTGTACAGCCCGAAAAAAAAAAGTGAAAAAAACACTGCTGGAAGTTTGAGAGCTGATTTTTTCACCCCAAAAACAACCCAGTGAAACAAAACTGTGGAAGTTTTGGAGCGCGATTTGTACACCCGAAAACACCCAGTGAAACAAACCGTTTGGAAAGTGTTGAGAGCGCGATTGTACGCCAAAAAAACACCAGTGAAACAAACATGCGGGAAAAGTGTTGAGGCGCGACTTGTACGCCCAAAAACCCCCCAGTGAAAAAAACAGTGGAAGTGTTGAGAGCGGATTGTAACCCCGAAAACCCCCGTGAAAAAAAACATGTGGAAGTTTTGAGAGCGCGATTTGTAAGCCGAAAAACCCAGTGAAAAAAAACACTGGGGAAAGTGTTGAGAGCGGATTGTACGCCGAAAAACCCAGTGAAACAAACATGGGGAAAAGTTTTAAAGAGGCGATTGTACAGCCCAAAAAAAAAACAGTGAAAAAAAACCTGCGGGAAGTGTTGAGGGGGGGGGGGTTGGGGACGCCCGAAAACCCAGTGAAAAAACATGGGGAAAGTGTTGAGAGGGATTTGTACACCCCGAAAAAACCCAGTGAAAAAAACACTGCGGGAAGTTTTGAGAGCGCGATTGTACACCCCAAAAAAAACCCAGTGAAACAAAACTGGGGAAGTGTTGAGAGGGATTGTACAGCCCGAAAACACCAGTGAAAAAAACACTGGAAGTGTTGAGAGCGGACTTGTACACCCCGAAAACACCCAGTGAAAAAAAAACTGCGGGAAGTTTTGAAGCGCGATGTACACCCCGAAAACCCAGTGAAAAAAACATGGGAAAGGTTTTGAGAGCGCGCTGTACCCCCAAAAACACCAGTGAAAAAAAACAGCGGGAAAATGTTGAGAGCGCCTTGTACACCCCAAAAAACAAGTGAAAAAACATGTGGAAGTTTTAGAGCGCGACTTGTCAGCCAAAAACCCCAGTGAAACAAACATGTGGAAGTGTTGGGCGCGACTTGTACAGCCGAAAACCCCAGTGAAACAAACACGCTGGAGTTTTGAGGGCGACTTGTAACCCCGAAAAACCCCGTAAAAAAACCACTGTGGAAGTTTTGAGAGCGCGATTGTACGCCCGAAAAACACCAGTAAAAACAACACTGCGGGAAAGTGTTGAGAGCGCGATTGTACACCCCGAAAACACCCAGTAAAAACAAACCCTGCGGAAAGTGTTGGAGCGCGACTTGTACAGCCCGAAAAAAACCCCAGTGAAACAAACATGCTGGAAGTGTGAGAGCGCGCTTGTACCCCCGAAAAAACCAGTGAAAAAAAAGGGAAGTGTTGAGAGCGGGACTTGTACCCCAAAAAACCCGTGAAAACAACTGTGGAAGTTTGAGAGCGCGATTGTACACCCCGAAAAAACCAGGAAAAAACTGCTGGAAGTTTGAGGGCGACTTGTCCCCCAAAAACCCCCAGTAAAACAAACACTGCGGGAAAGTGTTGAGAGGGGACTTGTACAGCCCGAAAAAACCCTGAAACAAACACTGGGGAAAGGGTTTTGAGAGGGACTTGTACAGCCAAAAAAACCCCCAGTGAAAAAACCCTGTGGAAGTGTTGAGAGCGCGACTTGTAAGCCAAAAAAAACCCAGTGAAAAAAAACAGTGGAAGTTTTTGGAGGCATTGTAAGCCAAAAAAAAACCCAGTAAAAACAAACCTGGGAAATGTTGAGAGCGGATTGTACGCCGAAAACCCCCAGTAAAAAACAAACACTGCTGGAAGTGTTGAGGGCGACTTTCCCCGAAAAACCAGTGAAAAAAACTGTGGAATTTTTTGAAGAGCGCGCTTGTAACCCCGAAAACCCCAAGTGAAAAAAACAGCGGAAAGTGTTGAGAGCGCGATTTGACACCCCAAAAAAAACCAGTGAAACAACATGTGGAAGTGTTGAGGCGCGACTTGTACAGCCCGAAAAACCCAGTGAAAAAAACCTGTTTAAAAGTGTAAAGAGGCGATTGTACAGCCCGAAAAAAAACCAGTGAAACAAAAAAATGCGGAAAGTGTTGAGAGCGGGGACTTGTACACCCCGGAAAAACCCCCAGTGAAAAAAAACACTGGGGAAGGTTTTTGGAGAGGCGATTGTCAGCCGAAAACCCCCAGTAAAAACAAACATGCTGGAAGTTTTGAGAGCGGATTGTACGCCCGAAAAAAAAACCCAGGAAACAAACTGCGGGAAAAAGTGTGAGGCGCTTGTAAGCCAAAAAAACCCGTAAAAACAAAACATGGGGAAAGTGTTGTGAGCGGACTTGTCACCCCGAAAAACCCCCAGTAAAACAAACATGTGGAAGGTTTGAGAGGGTTTGAAACCCCCAAAAAAACACCCAGGAAACAAACATGCTGGAAGTTGGAGCGCGATTGTACACCCCAAAAAAAACCAGTGAAACAAAACTGTGGGTGTTGAGAGCGCGACTTGTACAGCCCAAAAAAACCCAGTGAAAAAACACTGCGGGAAGTGTTGAGGCGCGATTGTAAGCCGAAAACCCAGTGAAACAAACCTGTGGAAGTGTTGGAGGCGCTTGTCACCCGGGGAAAAACACCAGTGAAACAAAACTGGGGAAGTTTTGAGAGCGCGGACTTGTACACCCCGAAAACCCCCGGGGGAAAACAAACCTGGGGTGTTGAGAGCGCGATTTTGTACACCCCGAAAACCCAGTGAAAAAAAAAGTAAAAAAGTAAATAAAATGTATATAATTTAAAAAAGTGTGCTTTGCGTGCGTGCGTGCGTGCCTTTTTGTGTGTGTGTGTGTGTGTTGTGTGTGTGTTTTGTGTGTGTGGGTGTGTGTTTGTGTGTGGGTGGGGGTGTGGGGGCGGGGTGCGGCGCGCGGCGCTGCGCTAGCGCTCGGCGCACGGGTGTATCTGAAAGTTTAATTTGTGGTTAAAAAAAAAGGGGGCAAAATTGTTTTGTGTGGTGTGTGTGTGTGTGGTGTGTGTGTGTGTGTGTGCGGGTGCGATGCGTGCGTGCGTGGTGCGTGCGTGCGTGGTGCGTGCGTGGTGCGTGGTGCGTGTATGTGTGAAAGCCCTAGCAAAAGTTTTAATTAGTCGAACTTTTGTTCAAGTCTGGTGAAACAAAGGAGTTACCAAAAGCCCCTATTCATCGCATGGAGGAAGGCAACATTTTAATAAGCCTTTCCCCCCCCATTTAAAAAAACAAAAAATTTATTTTTAATTTAAGTACCCCTGAACTGCTGAACTCCTCCCGTTACATCGGCAACGGATTGTCTGAGGGATTACGGGGGGGGATGAAAAAGACTGTTGACAGGGAGTGTGCTGGTTCTCCGCGGGAGATTCCGAGTTTTGTGCAAAAAGATCATCTTGCGGGTGGGGTCGGCCCCACAGAAGATGTAAAAATGATGTGTGTCGTCGTCACAAGCTTGCTTGTGTCAAGGTAAAACTTTCTATGCAGCACCCTTTTTTCCTGCTGAGCGCTTCCCTCATCTCAAATACGGGATGGCAGGGGTCTAAAATGTTGCCCACGATTTAGTAAAAATGCCTTTTTTCGCCTGAGTCTTTCCCATTGTTCAGGGAACATTCCTTTTTTTAATTGCCAATCTGCAATTCATTAACTTAAGTATAACGGAGAAAACGCCAATACAGGTTTTTTTTGGAACTAAAAAAACTGAATTTGAATCTTAAAAAACCCCCCTCTAAACCAAATGCCAAAATACATTTTCGAAAAGAATATTACGATTTAAGGCAAGTAGGGTTTCCGAACGTTTTTTTAAAAAACAGGAAACCTTGTTACCCTTTTTCCTCCCTCTTGTAAAGGTTTGAATTCTTTTTTTTTCCCCATTGAAAACATCGATCTAGGGGTTTAAAAAACCCCAGAATTGTGAATTGGCTTGGGGGAAGTTCGGGGTTTAAAATTTCCATGGATTTATTCTCGGTTAAAATCTTTGCACAGACTCTTCTCGTCAAATCGGGGTATGCTCGAAAATTTGTTTCCCTAACAATCAAAAAAATTTAAAATGTTTCGCACCGATCCCCTACTCCGTCGTGCAAACTCTCTTCCCAAGGGAAAATGCACAGGACTTTTTTTGGTTGGTGGCATGTCAGCCTTTTGGGGGAATTTCCTCTGCTTTTTTTAATTTTTTGGTAGTCAGGGGCCTTTTTGGAGCGTTTCTGATGCCAGCCCCTTTAGGTTGCTAAAGCTGGAAGGTGTCAGTCTTACTGCAGTGGGCAGATCATCTTTTTCAGGATTTTGTTTCAGAAGAACAAAATGGCCAGGCCCCATTGAAAGGGGGTGGTGCCTTTATTTCCCTGTTTGTAGGTTGTTTTATTTTTTTGGGGGTCTTGTTTTGGCCTTTTTATCCCTTTTGAAAAAGAAGGTTTTGGGGTTTCGTTTTTGGCTTACTTTATTGCATAGTCCGGGGGTGGTTGGGACCTTACGAATTCAGCCCTTGTTCCTGGGTTTTGTCTTGGGGCCCCCCACAGTTGGCTGTTGCTGGTTTTTTCACATCAAAATTTCACGCAAGGTTTTTAAAAAGGTTAGGTTTTTGTATCAACTTTATTTTTCCATTCTGTTGGGGCTTTACTTTTACGCCAGACCAAAAAACAGAAACGCTTGATTAAGGGCCCCTTTCGGGCGGAAAAAGAGAACAAACCTCACAAGTTTTTGGGTTTTCCCGGGGATCCAGGGGGGACCACTCGGGTAAGGTTTAAGGAACCCGGGGCTTTATGTGTTTTTGACCCAACTTGTCACCGACGTTGTGGGTTTGTTAAGCCCCGGGGGGGGGAACAAAAAACAGAAAAACTGCTGGAAGTGTGAGAGCGCGCTTTACCCCCGAAAAAAACCCCAGTAAAAACAAACATGCTGGAAGTTTTGAGAGCGGCCCTTTAAGCCCGAAAAAAACCCGTGAAACAAAACTGCTGGAAGTGTTAAGAGCGCGATTGTACACCCCCCCCGAAAAAAAACCCCAGTGAAACAAACACTGCTGGAAGTGTTAGAGCGCGACTTTTACACCCCAAAAAAAAAACCCATAAAAAACAAACATGCGGGAAAGTTTTTAGAGCGCGATTGTACAGCCCAAAAAAAAAACCCAGTAAAACAAACACTGCTGAAGTGTTAAGACCGATTTGTCACCCCGAAAAAAAACCCAGTGAAAACAAACACTGCTGGAAGTGTTGAGAGGCGATTGTACAGCCCAAAAAAAAAACCCAGTGAAAAAAACATGCTGGAAGTTTTTTAGAGCGCGCTTGTACCCCCAAAAAAAAAAACCAGGAAACAAAATGCTGGAAGTGTTAAGAGCCGCTTGTCGCCGAAAAAAACCAGTGAAAAAAACACTGCGGGAAGTGTTAGAGCGCGATTGTACCCCCCCGGGAAAAAAAAAAGTGAAAAACACTGTGGAAGTGTTAGAGCTCGCTTGTGCCCGAAAAAAACCAGTGAAACCCAAACATGCTGGAAGTTTGAGAGCGCGACTTGTACAGCCCGAAAAAAACCAGTGAAAAAAACACTGCTGGAAGTTTTTGAGAGCGCGACTTGTACAGCCCAAAAAAAAACCAGTGAAAAAAAACACTGCTGGAAGTTTTAAAGAGCTCGCTTGTACACCCCAAAAAAAAAAACCCAGTAAAACAAACCACTTTGGAAGTGTTGAGAGCGCATTTGAAACCCCCGAAAAAAACCCAGTGAAAAAAAAACATGCGGAAGTGTTAAGAGCCGACTTGTACAGCCCGAAAAAAACCAGTGAAAAACAAACACTGCTGGAAGTGTTAGGCCGACTTGTCCCCCGAAAAAAACCCAGTAAACAAAACTGCTGGAAGTTTTGGAGCGCGATTGTACCCCCGAAAAAACCAGTGAAACAAACCTGCTGGAAGTGTTAAGAGCCGACTTGTACAGCCCGAAAAAAACCCAGTGAAAAAACACGTGGAAGTTTTGAGAGCGCGCTTGTACAGCCGAAAAAAACCCAGTGAAACAAAACTGCGGGAAAGGTTAGAGCGCGCTTGTACAGCCCGAAAAAAACCCAGTGAAACAAACACTGCTGGAAGTGTTAGAGCGCGACTTGTCAGCCCGAAAAAACCCCAGTAAAACAAACACTGCTGGAAGTTTTGAGAGCGCGACTTGTACACCCCCAAAAAAAAACCCAAAGTGAAAAAAAACCTGCTAAAAGTGTTAGAGCCGACTTGTACACCCCAAAAAAAAACCGTGAAACAAACACTGCTGGAAGTGTTGAGGCGCGCTTGTAAGCCAAAAAAAAAACCCAGTGAAACAAAACTGGGAAGGAGAGCGCGACTTGTACACCCCAAAAAAAAAACCAGGAAACCAAACACTGCTGGAAGTGTTAAAAGAGCGCGACTTGTACGCCCGAAAAAAAAACCCCAGTGAAACAAACATGCGGGAAGTTTTTGGGGCCGATTTTGTACAGCCCGAAAAAAAACCCAGTGAAACAAACATGCGGGAAGTGTTAAGAGCCGGACTTGTACCCCCAAAAAAAAAACCAGTGAAAAAACACTGCGGGAAGTGTTGAGGCGCGACTTGTAAGCCCAAAAAAAAAACCCGTGAAAACAAACACTGCTGGAAGTGTTAAGAGCGCGATTGTAAGCCAAAAAAAACCCAGTGAAACAAACATGTGGAAGTGTTAAGAGCGCGACTTGTACAGCCCAAAAAAAAAAACAGTAAAAACAAACACTGCTGGAAGTGTTGGGAGAGCGCGACTTGACACCCCGAAAAAAACCCGTGAAACAAACACGGGCGGAAGTGTTGAAGGCGACTTTCGCCCGAAAAAACCCAGTAAAAACAAACATGTGGAAGTGTTAGGCGCGATTGTACAGCCCAAAAAAAACCCAGTGAAAAAAACACTGCGGAAGTGTTAGAGCGCCGGGACTTGTACAGCCCAAAAAAAAACCAGTGAAAAAACATGCTGGAAGTTTTTGGGGAGCGCGACTTGTCCCCCCCGAAAAAAACCCAGTGAAAAAAAACACGGGGGAAGTTTTGAGAGCGCGACTTGTACAGCCCGAAAAAACCCAGTGAAAAACACGTGGAAGTGTGAGGCGCGACTTGTACACCCCGAAAAAAAAAACCCAGTGAAAAAACATGCTGGAAGTGTTTTAAAGAGCGGACTTGTACACCCCAAAAAAAAACCCAGTAAACAAACATGTGGAAGTGTTGAGAGCGGTTGACAGCCCGAAAAAACCAGTGAAACAAACATGTGGAATTTTTTTGGAGAGGCGACTTGTACAGCCCGAAAAAAACCCAGTGAAACAAAACATGCTGGAAGTGTAAGGCGCGATTTTTCAGCCGAAAAAAAAAACCCCCCAGTTGAAAAAAACATGTGGAAGTTTTAGAGCGCGATTTTTAAGCCCAAAAAAAACCCAGTGAAAAACAAACACTGCTGGAAGTGTAAAGGCGCGATTTGTAAAGCCCAAAAAAAAACCCATGAAAACAAACACTGCGGGAAAAAGTGTTGAGAGCGCCTTTTTTACAGCCCAAAAAAAACCCCAGGAAAACAAAACACTGCGGGAAAGTGTTAGAGCGCGATTGTACAGCCCGAAAAACCCCCCCAAAGTGAACAAACAGCGGGAAAGGTTTTAAGAGCGCGATTGTACACCCCAAAAAAAAACCAGTGAAACAAAACATGGGGAAAAGTGTTGAGAGCGCGTTTTGTACAGCCGAAAAAACCCAGTAAACAAACACTGGGGAAAGTGTTGAGAGGCGACTTGTAAGCCCGAAAAAAACCCAGTGAAAAAAACCCTGCTAAAGTGTTGGAGCGCGACTTGTACACCAAAAAAAAAACCCAGGGGAAAAAAACATGCGGAGTTTTTAAAGAGCGCGCTTTTACACCCCAAAAAAAACCCAGTAAAAACAAACACTGGGAGTGTTGAGAGCGCGCTTGTAAGCCCAAAAAAAACCCAGTGAAACAAACACTGTGGAAGTGTTGAGGGGGGGACTTGTACGCCCAAAAAAAAAACCCAGGAAAACAAACACTGCTGGAAGTGTTGAGAGCGCGACTTGTACAGCCAAAAAAAAAACCAGTGAAACAAACACTGGGAAGTGTTGAGAGCGCGATTGTACCCCAAAAAAAAACCCAGTGAAACAAAAACTGCGGGAAAGTGTTGAGAGCGCGACTTGTACAGCCCAAAAAAAAAACCCCGTGAAAAAAACATGGGGAAGTGTTGAGAGCGCGATTGTCACCCCAAAAAAAAACCCAAGTGAAAACAAACCGCTGGAAGTGTTGAGAGCGCGCTTGTACACCCCAAAAAAAAACCCAGTGAAACAAACACTGCTGGGTGTTGAGGCGCGACTTGTACAGCCGAAAAAAAAACCAGTAAAAACAAACATGCTGGAAGGTTGAGAGCGCGACTTGTACACCCCGAAAAAAAACCCAGTGAAACAAACATGCTGGAAGTGTTGAGAGCGCGCTTGTACAGCCCAAAAAAAACCAGTGAAACAAAACTGCTGGAAGTGTGGAGGCGCTTGTCAGCCCAAAAAAAAAACCGTGAAACAAACACGCTGGAAGTGTTGAGAGGCGACTTGTACCCAAAAAAAAAACCGTGAAACAAAATGTGGAAGTGTTGAGAGCGGACTTTTTTCAGCCCGAAAAAAACCCAGGGAAAAAACACTGGGGAAAAAGTGTTGGGGAGGCGCGCTTGTACACCCCAAAAAAAACCCCCCAGTGAAACAACACTGGGGAGTTTTTGAGGGCGCGACTTGTAAGCCGAAAAAAACCCAGTGAAACAAACACGCTGGAAGTTTTTGGGGGCGCGACTTGTACACCCCAAAAAACCCCCAGTGAAAAACACTGCTGGAAGTGTTGAGAGCGCGATTGTACAGCCCAAAAAAAACCAGGAAACAAACACTGTGGAAGTGTTGAGAGCGCGACTTTACACCCGGGGAAAAAACCCGTGAAACAAACACTGCTGGAAGTTTTGAGGCGCGCTTGTACACCCGGGGAAAAAACACCCAGTAAAACAAACATGCTGGAAGTGTTGAGAGCGCACTTGTACACCCCAAAAAAAAACCCAGTAAAACAAAAATGCTGGAAGTGTTGAGAGCGCGACTTGTCAGCCGAAAAAACCCAGGAAACAAAACATGCTGGAATGTTGAACGCGATTGTACACCCCGAAAAACCCCCAGTGAAAAAAACCATGCGGGGAAGTTTTGAGAGCGCGACTTTTTTCACCCCAAAAAAACCAGTGAAACAAAAACACTGCTGGAAGTGTTGGGGAGGCGACTTGTACAGCCCGAAAACACCCGTGAAACAAAAGCGGAAATTTGTTGGGGGGGGGTTGTGCCGCCCCCCCCCCCGGGTGGGGGTGTTAGGGGGGCCCCCAAAAAACCCCCCCCGGGGGGGGGGGGGGGCCCCCCCCCCCCCCCCCCCCCCCCCCCGGGGGGGGCCCCCCCCCCCCCCCCCCCCCCGGGGGGGCCCCGGGCCCCCCCCCTGGGGGGGGAGCGCCTTGTCGCCCAAAAAAAAAACCCGTGAAACAAACACTCTGGAAGGGTTTGAGAGCGCGACTTGACACCCCAAAAAAAAAACCCAGTAAAAACAAACAGGGGAAGGTTGAGAGCGGATTGTACGCCCGAAAAACCCCCGTAAACAAACCTGCTGGAAGTGTTGGGGGAGCGCGACTTGTACAGCCGAAAAAACCAGGAAAAAAACACGTGGAAGTTTGAGAGCGGACTTGTACACCCGGGGAAACACCCAGTAAAACAAACACTGCTGGAAGTGTTGGGCGCGATTTTACGCCCGAAAAAAACCCAGTGAAACAAACCAAATGGGGAAAGTTTTGGGAGAGCGCGTTGTACACCCCGAAAAAAAACCCAGTAAAACAAACACTGTGGAAATGTTGAGAGCGCGTTTGTAACCCCGAAAACACCAGGAAAAAACACTGCTGGAAGTGTTGAGAGCGCGCTTGTACACCGAAAAAACCCCAGTGAAACAAAACAGCTGGAAGTGTTGAGAGCGCGACTTGTACACCCCGAAAACACCCAGTGAAACAAACATGCGGGAAAGTGGAGAGCGCGACTTGTACAGCCCAAAAAAAAAAACAGTAAAAACAAACATGCGGGGAAGGTTGAGGGGCGCGTTTGACACCCCAAAAAAAAAACCAGTGAAACAAACACTCTGAAGTTTGAGGCGCGACTTGTACCCCAAAAAACACCCAGTGAACAAAAAACTGCGGAAGTGTTGAGAGCGCGCTTGTCGCCGAAAAAAACCAGTGAAACAAAACTCTGGAATTTGTTGAGAGCGCGACTTGCACACCCCGAAAAAACACCCAGTGAAACAAACCTGCTGGAAAAGTGTTGGAGCGCGACTTGACCCCCGAAAAACCCCAGTGAAACAAACACTGGGAAAGTGTTGAGAGCGGACTTGTACAGCCCGAAAACCCCATGAAAAAAACACTGCTGGAAGGTTGAGGCGATTGTACAGCCGGAAAAAACCCAGTGAAACAAAAACTGCGGGAAAGGGTTTTGAGAGCGGATTTGTACAGCCCGAAAAAAACCCGGAAACAAACATGTGGAAGTTTTGAGGCGCGACTTGTACACCCCGAAAAACCCAGTGAAAAAAACCTGTGGAAGTGTTAAGAGCGGATTGACACCCGAAAACCCCCCAGGAAAAAACACTGTAAAAGGTTGAGACCCGGATTGTACACCCCGAAAACCCCCAGTTGAAAAAAAACATGCGGGAAAGTGTTGAGGTCGACTTGTACACCCGAAAACACCCAGTGAAAAAACACTGTGGAAGGTTGAGAGCGCGACTTGACAGCCGAAAAAAAACCCAGTGAAAAAAACACTGTGGAAGTGTTGAGAGCTGACTTGTACAGCCCGAAAACCCCCGTGAAACAAACACTGGGGAAAAGTGTTGAGAGCTCGATTGTACAGCCCGAAAAAACCCAGTGAAAAAAACATGCGGGAAAGTGGGGGGAGCGCGACTTGTACACCCCGAAAAAACCCAGTGAAACAAACATGCTGGAAGTGTTGGGGGCTCGACTGTCACCCGAAAACACCCAGGAAACAAAATGCTGGAAGTTTTTGAGAGCTCGACTTGTCACCCCGGGGAAAAAAACCCAGTGAAAAAAACACTGCGGGAAAGGTTGGAGCGCGTTTGGAAACCCCAAAAAAACCCCCGTGAAACAAACACTGCTGGAAGGGGGTTGAGGCTCGACTTGTCACCCCGAAAAAACCAGTGAAAAAAAACATGGGGAAGGTTGAGAGCTCGACTTTGTAACCCCAAAAAACACCCAGTGAAAAAAACCTGTGGAAGTTTTGGACTGACTTGTACACCCCCGAAAAACACCCAGTAAAACAAACACTGTGAAGTTTTGAGAGCTCGACTTGTACACCCCAAAAAACCCCCAGTGAAACAAAACTGCTGGAGTGTTAAAGGCGCGATTGTACACCCCAAAAAAAAAACCCAGTAAAAAAAACACTGCTGGAAGTTTTGAGACCCGACTTTGTACAGCCCGGAAAAAAACCGTGAAACAAAACTGTGGAAGTGTTGAGAGCTCGACTTTACAGCCCAAAAAAACCCAGGGAAACAAACACTGCTGGAAGTTTTTGAGAGCGCGACTTGTACAGCCCGAAAAAAAACCCCCAGTGAAAACAAACACTGTGGAAGTGTTGAGGGCTCGACTTGTACGCCGAAAACCCCCAGTGAAACAAACACTGCTGGAAGGTTGGAGCTCGACTTGTACAGCCCAAAAAAAACCCTTGAAACAAACACTGCGGGAAAAGTTTGGAGCGGACTTTACACCCCAAAAAAAAAACCCGTGAAACAAAATGCGGGAAGTTTTGAGAGCTCGACTTGTACACCCCAAAAAACCCCCAGTGAACAAAACATGGGGAAAGTGTTGGAGGACTTGTACAGCCCGAAAAAAAAACCCCAGTGAAACAAAACACTGTGGAAGTGTTGGAGCTCGCTTGAAAGCCCGAAAACACCAGTGAAACAAACATGCGGGAAAAGTGTTGAGAGCTCGATTTGTACGCCCGAAAACCCCCAGTGAAACAAACATGCGGGAAAGTTTTGAGAGCGGACTTGTACAGCCGAAAAAACACCCGGAAAACAAACACTGCTGGAAGTTTGGGGGAGCGCGCTTGTCACCCCGAAAAACCCCCAGTGAAAAAAACCATGTGGAAGGTTAAAGCGCGATTGTACAGCCCGAAAAAACCCGTAAAAACAAACACTGCGGGAAGTGTTGAGAGGCGACTTTTCAGCCCGAAAACCCCCAGTGAAACAAACACTGCTGGAAGTGTTGGGGGCGCGACTTGTACCCCCAAAAAAAACCCAGTAAAAACCAACACGGGGGAAGTGTTGAGGCGCGACTTGTACAGCCGAAAAACAGCCAGGCCCCCCAAAATGTGGGGTTTTGAGAGCGCGCTTGTACAGCCAAAAAAAAACCCAGTGAAACAAACACTGCTGGAAGTGTTGAGAGCGCATTGTACAGCCGAAAACCCCCAGTGAAAAAAACCACTGTGGAAGTGGCGGGCGGGGACTTGTACAGCCCAAAAAAACCCAGTGAAAAAAACACTGCTGGAAGGTTGAGAGCGCACTTGTACAGCCGAAACCCCATGAAACAAACATGGGGGAAGTGTTGAGAGCGCGACTTGACAGCCAAAAAAAAAACCCGGGGGAAACAAACACTGCTGGAAGGGAGAGCGCGACTTGTACAGCCCAAAAAAAAAACCCAGTGAAAAACACGCTGGAAGTTTTGAGAGGGACTTGTACACCCCCGAAAAAACCCAGTGAAAAAACACGGCTGGGAAGTGTTGAGAGCGCGACTTGTACAGCCAAAAAAAAACCCCGGGAAAAACAAACATGCGGGAAAAGTTTTGGGAGCGCGATTGCACAGCCGAAAAACCCCCCGTGAAAACAAACACTGCGGGAAAAGTGTTGAGAGCGCGACTTGCACCCCGGGGAAAAACACCCATTTGAAAACAAACCTGCTGGAAGTGTTGAGGAGCGCGACTTGTACACCCCCGAAACCCCCAGTAAAAACAAACACTGCTGGAATTTGTTAAAAGAGCGCGACTTGTAAGCCGAAAACACCCAGTAAAACAAACACTGGGGAAAGTGGGGGGGCGCGGACTTGTACACCCCGAAAACCCAGTGAAACAAACACTGCTCGAAGTTTTGAGAGCTCGACTTGTACACCCCCGGAAAAACCCAGTGAAAAAAACACGGGAAAGTTTGAGGCGAGATTGTAAGCCCGAAAAAAACCCAGTGAAAAAAAACATGCTGAGTGTTGAGAGCTCGACTTGTAAGCCCGAAAAACCCCCGTAAAACCCTGCTGGAAGTGTTGGGGGAGCTCGACTTGTAAACCCCAAAAAAAAACCCTGGAAACAACACTGGGAAAGTGTTGAGGCGCGATTTTGGTACAGCCGGAAAAAACCCCAGTGAAACAAACACTGCTGGAGTGTTGAGGGGGCCGACTTGTACACCCCGGGGAAAAACCCCCAGTGAAAACAAACACTGCTGGAAGTGTTGAGAGCTCGACTTGTACACCCCAAAAAAAACCCCCAGTGAAACAAACCTGCTGGAAGTGTTGAGAGCGCGACTTGTACAGCCCGAAAAAACCCCAGTGAAACAACATGGGGAAGGTTGAGGTGATTGTACAGCCCGAAAACACCCAGTGAAAAAACACGCTGGAAGGTTGAGGTCGATTGACACCCCGAAAAAACCCAGTGAAAAAACACGTGGAAGTGTTGAGAGCTCGCTTGTACAGCCCGAAAACCCCAGTGAAACAAACACTGTGGAAGTGTTGAGAGCTCGACTTGTACAGCCCGAAAACCCCCAGTAAAAAAAAAACCTGCTGGAAAGGTTGAGAGCGCGACTTGTAACCCCAAAAAAAAAAACCCTTTAAAACAAACACTGCTGAGTGTTGAGAGCTCGATTTACACCCCAAAAAAAAAACCCCAGTGAAACAAAACACTCTGGAAGTTTTGAGAGCTCGACTTGTAACCCCGAAAAAAACCCGTGAAACAAACACTGCGGGAAGTGTTGAGAGCGGGGATTGTACAGCCCGAAAAACCCAGTGAAAAAAAACCCTGCAAAAAGTTTTGGAGATCGATTTGTACAGCCCGAAAACCCCCAGTGAAAAAAACAGGGGAAGTTTTGGAGTCGACTTGTCACCCCAAAAAAAAACCCCAGTGAAAAAAAAACACGCGGGAAAGTGTTGAGGCGCGACTTGTACACCCCCCAAAAAAAAAACCAGTGAAAAAAACACTGTGGAAGTTTTTGAGGCTCGATTTGTTACACCCCGAAAACCCCCCAGTGAAAAAAAACATGCTGGAAGTGTTGAGAGCTCGACTTGACAGCCCGAAAAAACCCCCCAGTGAAAAAAACCACTGCTGGAGTGTTAAAGAGCTCGATTGTACCCCCGGAAAAAACCCAGTGAAAAAACACTGGGGAAGTGTTGAGGGCTGACGTACAGCCCGAAAAACCCAGGAAACAAACACTGGGGAAGTTTTTGAGAGCCCCGATTTGTCAGCCAAAAAAACCCCCAGTGAAACAAACACTGCGGAAGGGTTGAAGCCCCGATTGTACCCCCCGGGAAAAAAAAAACCCCCGGGAAAAAAAACACTGCGGGAAAGTGTTAAGAGCGGACTTGTACACCCGAAAAAAACACCCGTGAAAAAACACGCGGGAAGTTTTGAGAGCGCGACTTGTACACCCCGAAAACCCCAGTGAAACAAACACTGCTGGAAGTGTTGAGAGCGCGATTTTTACAGCCCAAAAAAAACACCCCAGGAAACAAACACTGGGAGTGTTGGAGCCGACTTGTACAGCCCGAAAAACCCCCGTGAAAAAAACACTGCTGGAAGTTTTGAGAGCGGACTTGTAAGCCCAAAAAAAAACCCGTGAAACAAACACTGCGGGAAAAGTGTTAGAGCTCGACTGTCACCCCGAAAACACCCGTGAAACAAACACTGCTGGAATGTTTTGAGAGCGGATTGTACACCCCGAAAAAAACCCAGTGAAAAAAACCCTGTGGAAGTGTGGGCTGACTTGTACACCCCCAAAAAAACACCAGGAAACAAAACAATGCGGGAAAGGTTGGGCTGACTTGTACCCCGGGGAAAAAACCAGGAAACAAACATGCGGAAGTGTTGAGGAGCGCGATTGTACACCCCAAAAAACACCCAGGAAACAACCTGCGGGGAAGTGTTGAGAGCTCGATTTTGACAGCCCAAAAAAAAACCGTGAAACAAAACTGGGAAAGTGTGAGAGCCGACTTGTACAGCCCGAAAACCCCCCGGAACAAACACGTGGAAGTGTTGAGAGCGCGACTTGTTTACAGCCCGAAAAACCACCAGTAAAACAAACCTGTGGAAGTGTTGAGAGCGCGCTTGTCAGCCCGAAAACACCCAGTGAAACAAACACGCGGGAAGTGTTGAGGGGCCGATTTACGCCCGAAAAAACCCGTAAAAACAAACATGCGGAAAGGGGGTTGAGAGCGGACTTGTACACCCCGAAAAACACCCAGTGAAAAAAACCTGCTGGAAAGTGTTGGAGCGCGATTGTACAGCCGAAAAACACCCAGGGGGAAAAAAACTGCGGGAAAGTGTTGGAGCGCGCCTTGTCAGCCCGAAAAACACCCAGTAAAAACAAACACTGCGGGAAGTTTTGGAGCTGATTGTACACCCCCGAAAAACCCCCAGGGAAACAAACACTGCTGGAAGGGTTTTGGAGCGCGATTGTACACCCCGAAAAAAAAAACCCATTTGAAAAAAAACCAGCTAAAATGTTGGGGCCACTTGTACACCCCGGGAAAACACCCAGTGAAACAAACATGTGGAAGTTTGAGAGCGCGACTTGCACAGCCCGAAAACACCAGTAAAAACAACACTGCGGGAAGGGTTTTGAGGGGCGCGCTTGTACGCCCAAAAAAACACCCAGTAAAACAAACACTGCGGGTGTTGAGGGCGCGACTTGTACCCCCAAAAAAACCCCCGGGTGAAACAAACATGCTGGAAGTGTTTGAGAGCGCGATTGTACAGCCCGAAAAAAACCCCCAGTGAAAAAACATGCGGAAGTGTTGGGGGGAGCGCGATTGTCAGCCGGAAAACACCCGGGAAAACAAAACTGCTGGGTTTTGAGAGCGCGACTTTACGCCCAAAAACACCCAGTGAAAAAAACACTGTGGAAGGTTTGAGCGCGACTTGTACGCCCGAAAAACCCCAGTGAAACAAAACTGCTGGAAAGGGGTTTTGAGAGCGCGATTTGTACACCCCGAAAAAACACCCAGTGAAAACAAACACTGCGGGGAAGGTTGAGGAGCGCATTGTACCCCCGGGGAAAACCCCCATGAAAAAAAACACTGCTGGAAGTGTTGGGGAGCGCGCTTGTACACCCCGAAAACACCGTAAAAACAAACATGCTGGAAGTGGGGGGAGCGCGATTGTACACCCCGGGAAAAACCCCCAGTAAAAACAAAACTGCTGGAAGTGTTGAGAGCGCGACTTGTACAGCCCGAAAAAACCCAGGAAACAAACACTGCGGGAAAGGGTTTTGGGGAGCGCGCTGTACACCCCGAAAAAACCCGGGTGAAACAACATGCTGGAAGTGTTGGAGCGCGACTTGTACCCCCAAAAAAACCCCAGTGAAACAAAACTGTGGAAGTTTTGAGAGCGCGACTTGTACCCCCGAAAAACCCAGGAAAAAAAACACTGCGGGAATTTTTGGAGCGCGACTTGTCAGCCCAAAAAAACCCAGTAAAACCCAAACACTGGGAAGTGTTGAGAGCGCGATTTGTACACCCCAAAAAACCCCCGGGAAAAACAAACACTGCTGGAAAGTTTTGGGAGCGCGATTGTACACCCCGAAAAACCCCAGTGAAACAAACACTGCGGAAGTGTTGAGGGGGCGACTTGTGCCCGAAAAAACCCAGTGAAACAAACCTGCGGGAAAGGGTGGGAGCGCGATTGTACAGCCGAAAAAACCCCCGTGAAACAAACACTGCGGAAGTTTTGGAGTCGACTTGTACAGCCGAAAACCCCAGTGAAACAAACACTGCTGGAAGGGTTTTGAGAGCGGCTTGTACAGCCCAAAAAAAAAAACCCGGGTTGAAAAAAACACGCGGAAAGTGTTAAGGGGGGCGATTGTACAGCCGAAAACCCCAGTGAAACAAACCTGCGGGAAAGGTTTTAAAGAGCGCGATTGTACAGCCCGAAAAACACCCAGTGAAACAACACTGCGGAAGTTTTGGGGAGCGCGACTTGTACCCCCAAAAAAAACCCCCCAGTAAACAAACCAGCTGGAAGTGTTAGAGCGCGATTGTCCCCCCAAAAAAAAACCCCCGTGAAACAAACATGCTGGAAGGTTGAGAGCGCGCTTGTACGGGCCCAAAAACACCCGGGAAAAACAAACACTGCGGGAAGTGTTGAGAGCGCGACTTTAAAGCCCGAAAAACACCCATAAAACAAAAGGGTGGAAGTGTTGAGAGCGGATTTGTACAGCCCGAAAAACACCAGTGAAACAACACGGGGGAAGGTTGAGAGCGCAAACTTGTACACCCGAAAAAACCCAGTGAAACAAACACTGTGGAAGGTTGGGAGCGCGACTTGTACAGCCCGAAAAAAACCCGTGAAACAACCTGCTGGAAGTGTTAAGAGCGCGCTTGTACAGCCCGAAAAACCCCCAGTGAAACCAAACACTGCGGGAAGTGTTGAGAGCGCGACTTGTACACCCCAAAAAAACCCCCAGTGAAACAAACACGGGGAAAGTTTGGAGCGCGATTGTACAGCCCGAAAAAACCCAGTGAAAAAACACTGCGGGGAAGTGTTGGACCCACGACTTGTACAGCCCCGAAAACACCCAGTGAAACAAACACTGGGAAAGGGTTTTTGAGAGCCGACTTGTACACCAAAAAAACCCCAGTGAAAAAAACACGCTGGAAGTGTTGAGAGCGGATTGTACACCCCGAAAAACACCCAGTGAACAAACATGCTGGAAGTGTTGAGAGCGCGTTGTACAGCCGAAAACACCCAGGAAAAAAACATGTGGAAGGTTGAGGCGCGATTGTACACCCCGGGAAAACACCCAGTGAAAAAAAACACTGCGGGAGGTTGAGAGCGCGACTTTACAGCCCAAAAAAAAAACCCCAGTGAAAAAAAACACTGTGGAAGTGTTGGAGCGCGATTGTACACCCCCGAAAACCCCAGTGAAAAAAAACACTGCTGGAATGTTGAGACCCGGACTTGTACAGCCCGAAAAAACCCAGTGAAAAAAAACACTGCTGGGGGTTTTGGAGGCGATTTACAGCCGAAAAACCCCCAGTGAAACAAACATGCTGGAAGTGTTGAGGCGGCTTGTACACCCCAAAAAAAACACCCGTAAAAACAAAAACGCGGGAAAGTGTTGAGAGCTGATTGTACAGCCCAAAAAACACCCGTGAAAAAAACACTGTAAAAGTGTTGAGACCCGACTTGTACAGCCCGAAAAAAACCCAGGAAACAAACATGCGGGAAAGTGTTTAAGACGCGACTTGTCCCCGAAAAACCCCCCAGTGAAAAAAAAACACTGCGGAAGGTTAAGAGCGGCTTGTCACCCCGAAAAAACACCCAGGAAACAAAACACTGCGGGAGTGTTGGAGCGCGACTTTTTCAGCCCGAAAAAACACCAGTAAAACAAACACTGCTGGAAAGTTTTAAAGAGCCGTTTGACAGCCGAAAAAAAAACCCCAGTGAAAAAACACTGCTGGAAGGTTGAAGCGCATTGTCCCCGAAAACACCCAGTGAAACAAACCTGCTGGAAGTGTTGAGAGCGCGACTTGTACAGCCGAAAATCCCCCGTGAAACAAACACTGCGGAAGTTTTTGAGAGCCCGATTGTACAGCCCGGAAAAACCCCCATGTGAAAAAACACTGCTGGAAGTTTTGAGGCGCGATTGTCACCCCGAAAACACCCGTGAAACAAACCTGCTGGAAGTGTAAAGGGAGGCGCTTTACAGCCCGAAAAAACCCGGGAAAAAAACACTGGGGAAAAGTGTTTTAAGAGCGCGATTTGTAAGCCCAAAAAAAAAAAAAAAAAAAAAAAAAAAAAAACCCCAGTGAAAAAAAACACGCGGGAAAGTGTTGGAGCGCGACTTGTACAGCCCGAAAAACCCAGTGAAACAAACACTGCTGGAAAGGTTGAGGCGGATTGTACAGCCCGAAAAAAACCCAGTGAAACAAACACTGGGGAAGTGTTGAGAGCGCGTTTTGTACACCCCAAAAAAACCCCCAGTGAAACAAACACGCTGGAAGTTTTAAAGGGGGGGGACTTGTAACCCCCCCCGAAAAAACCCCAGTAAAAACAAACACTGCTGGAAGGTTGAGAGCGCGATTTGTCACCGAAAACCCCCAGTGAAAAAAAACACTGGGGAAAGTGTTGAGAGCTCGACTTGTACAGCCGAAAAAAAAACCCAGGAAACAAAAACTGCTGGAAGTGTTGAGAGCGCGACTGTACAGCCGAAAAAAACCAGTGAAAAAAACACTGCGGAAGTGTTGAGAGCTCGACTTGTACACCCCGAAAAAAACCCAGTGAAACAAACACTGCGGGAAGTTTTTTGAGAGCGCGATTTGTACACCCCGAAAACACCCAGTGAAACAAAACTGTGGAAGTGTTGAGAGCGCGATTTGTACACCCGAAAAAAAACCCCAGTGAAAAACCATGGGGAAATGTTGGAGCGCGACTTGTACAGCCGAAAAACCCGTGAAACAACACTGCGGGAAAGGTTTTTGGGGAGCGCGACTTGTACACCCCGAAAACCCCCGTGAAAAAAACACTGGGAAGTGTTGAGAGCGCACGTCAGCCCGAAAAAACCCAGTGAAAAAAAACACTGCGGGAAAGTGTTGAGACGCGACCGTACAGCCGAAAACCCGTGAAAACAAACACTGTGGAAGTGTTGAGGGGCCCGGCTTTGTACAGCCCGAAAAAAAAACCGTGAAAACAAACACTGCGGGAAAAGGTTTGGAGGCGATTTTGTACAGCCCGAAAACACCCGTGAAACAAACCTGCTGGAAGTTTTAAAGAGCGCGACTTGTACAGCCCAAAAACACCCAGTGAAACAAACACTGCGGGAAGTGTTGAGAGCGGACTTGTCACCCCAAAAAAAACCCCAGTGAAACAAACACTGCTGGAAGGTTTGAGAGCGCGACTTGTACGCCCGAAAACCCCAGTAAACAAACACTGCGGGAAGTTTTGAAGCGGGGCTTGACACCCCGGAAAACCCCCAGTGAAACAAACTGCGGGAAGTGTTGAGAGGCGACTTGTCACCCCGAAAACCCCCAGTGAAAACACTGGGGAAAAGTTTTGGGGGAGCGCGATTGTCAGCCCAAAAAAACCCCCAGGAAAAAAAACCTGCTGGAAGTGTTGAGAGCGCGATTGACAGCCGAAAAACCCAGTGAACAACACTGTGGAAGTTTTGAGAGGGGATTGTACACCCCGGAAAACCCCCCAGTGAAAAAAAACTGCTGGAAGTGTTGGGCGCGACTTGTACCCCCGGGGAAAACCCCCAGTGAAACAAACACTGCGGGAAAGTGTTGAGAGGGACTTGTAAGCCCAAAAACACCCAGTGAAAAAAACCCCTGCTGAAGTTTTGAGAGCGCGTTGTAAGCCCGAAAAACACCCAGTAAAACAAACACGCGGGAATGTTGAGAGCGCGACTTGTACACCCCGAAAACCCCCGGTGAAACAAACACTGCTGGAAGTTTTGGAGCGCGTTGACACCCCCAAAAAAAACCCCCAGTGAAACAAACACTGCGGGAAAAGTGTTGAGAGCGCGCTTGTACACCCCGAAAAACCCAGTGAAACAAAACTGTGGAAGTGTTGAGAGCGCGACTTGAAAGCCCGAAAACCCCCTTTGAAAAAAAACATGTGGGTGTTGAGAGCGCGACTTGTACAGCCCGAAAAAACCCAGTGAAACAAACACTGCTGGAAGTGTTGAGGGCGACTTGTACAGCCCGAAAAACCCAGTGAAACAACACTGCTGGAAGTTTTTGAGAGCGGTTGTCAGCCCAAAAAAAACCCAGGGGAAAAAAACACTGGGGAAGTGTTGAGGGCGATTGTACACCCAAAAACCCCCGTAAAACAAACATGGGGAAGTGTTGAGAGCGCGTTTTTCAGCCCGAAAAAACCCAGTGAAACAAACATGCGGGAAATTTTGGGGAGAGCGCGCTTGTACACCCCGAAAAAACACCCAGTTGAAAAAAAACACTGGGGAAAAGTGTTGAGAGCGCGCTTGACAGCCGAAAACCCCCAGTGAAAAAAACATGCTGGAAGTGTTGAGAGCGCGATTGTACAGCCGAAACCCCCAGTGAAACAAACACTGGAAAGTGTTGAGAGCCGATTGTACAGCCCAAAAAAACCCAGTGAACAAAATGCTGGAAGTTTTGAGAGCGGATTGTACACCCCCGAAAAAACCCAGTGAAACAAACTGGGGAAAAGTTTTGAGAGCGCGATTGTACACCCCGAAAAAAAAAACCCCCTGAAAAAAAACCTGCGGGAAAGGTTGAGAGCGCGATTGTACAGCCCAAAAAAAAAACCGTTGAAAAAAACACGTGGAAGTTTGAGAGCGCGACTTTTTCAGCCGAAAAAACCCCCAGTGAAAAACACTGCGGAAGTTTTTGAGAGCGCGATTTTGTACAGCCCGAAAACCCCAGTGAAACAAACATGCGGGAAAAGTGTTGAGAGCGCGATTGTACGCCCGAAAAAAACCATAACAAACACGCTGGAAGGGGTGGAGGCGACTTGTACAGCCGAAAACCCAGTGAAACAAACATGCTGGAAGTGTTGAGGCGCGACTTGTACAGCCCGAAAACACCAGTGAAACAAAATGCGGAAAGTGTGAGAGCGCGACTTGTACAGCCCGGAAAAACACCAGTGAAACAAACCGCTGGAAGTTTTGAGAGGCGACTTGTACAGCCCGAAAAAAACCCAGGAAACAAACATGCGGGAAAAGTGTTGAGAGCGCGACTTGTACCCCCAAAAAAACACCAGTGAAACAAACACTGCTGGAATTTTTTGAGAGGCGAGTACAGCCCGAAAACACCCGTGAAAAAAACACTGCTGGAAGTTTTTGAGGCGGACTTGTACAGCCCGAAAACACCCAGTGAAACAAACACTGGGAAGTGTTGAGAGCGCGCTTGTAAGCCCAAAAACACCCAGTGAAACAAACCTGCTGGAGTTTTGGAGGCGCGACTTGTACAGCCCAAAAACACCCAGTGAAAAAACAGATAAAAAGAAAATTGAATGTTTAAAATTAAAAAAAGTGTGTCGTGCTTTTGGTGGGCTTTTGCCTCTGTGTTGTGTGTGTGTGTTGTGTGTGTGTGTGTGTGTGGGTGTGTGTGTGTGTGTGTGTGTGTGTGTGTGTTGGGGGGTGCGTGTGCGGCGCGCGCGCGCATGCCAGCGCTGTCGCACGCGGTGTTTAAAATGTTTAAAATTTTGTGGTTAAAAAAAAAGCGGGCAAAAATTGTGGTGTGTGTGTGTGGTGTGTGTGTGTGTGTGTGTGTGTGTGCGTGCGTGCGTGCGTGCTGCGTGCGGGTGCGTGGTGCGTGGTGCGTGCGTGCGTGGTGGGTTTATGTGTGAAATGTGCAAATTTTTAAATATAGTCAAAACCTATTTTGATTTCAATCAGGGTAGAAAAAAAAAGGAGTTACAGCTAATTTTTTTTTCCTCGTGAATTTATATTTCGAACAGTTCATGTGGTTTGAAGACTGTCAGTTTCCACAGAAGAAGAAGGAAAATAATAAGTTAAGACATTTTCGTCAGGATAGTTAAGCGTTTTCGTCAGGCAATGAACCTTAAGATAAAAGCAACTTTTCCCGCTTAAAAAAAGGAGGGGGGTGGGGGGGGGGTGGGTGGGAGATGCAAAGAAATGCTTTTTGGAATGGTAGCTTGGAATGGCATTGCAGCTTCGCTCCAATCTTGTGGGACCCCCATGTGTATTCTACCTCGAATTAGAATACCTTTAAAGCAAGCAACCCCTGTCTCCCTTTCTGTCGAGTGAGCAGCATAGAGTATACTGTGCGTGTTTTAATGAGGGCCGTATTTTACAGAAGCCGTGCGCTTTTTGTGTCATGGAGTAATATCTTTTCTTCTTTCTTCCTAAAAAAACTGGTTCCTCAAAAAAAAAGTGGTCACCCGCGGCTGTTAAAAAAAAAAATAAAATAACAAAAAAAATGCGACTCGCTGTTGGCCCCTGGAGCAAATTTTGGCAACAGGGGTCGCACTCGATATTCAACAAAATTAAAAGCAATGGCAGATTGGCCCAGGTAAAAAAAAAAAAAATTTGGGGATTTAAAAAGAAATCCAATATGCAGATCTCAAAACTGTTGTATCAAATTTTTTTTTTTTAAAAAAGACTGCATTTTTGGCAATCTTGAGGCACCCCGGGAGTGAGTTCCAAGCCGTACAAAACTAGGTTAAAATGAAGGAAGTGGCTGTAATTTTGATGCAGGTTTTTTTTAAATTTCCGCCCTCCGGGCTACTTTTATTCAATACTAGTTGTTCCTTGGAATTCAATTAGTTTAGCTTACCTTTGAAAAGGGTGTTAAGTTTGATAAAAGTTTTTCTCTTCTAAAGGGGTTTTTCCCTTTATTCCTCATGTTCTTCTGTTTCCCCTTTTCCTGGGGTGGTTCCCGTACGAACCGTGTGCTTCTTCTGAATTTTTCGAGGTTTATGTCCTTAGATGGTAAGGTCCCAAAGAGAACCAATTCCAGTAGGTTAACCAGTGTTTTGTAGTGTCTTTAACCTTTTGGGGGCAGTCATTGATTTCTTGTATAAGAAAGTAAAATGTTATTTGCTTTTTTACAACTAAATTTTAATGTTTTTTCCCTTTCGCGACTACTTTTAAACACGCCTAATATTTTGCAGCATTGGTTTCTTTAAAAATAGTATTTGAATAGCTTCTGATTTAGTTGGTGGCGCTTATTTCTATACGCAAACTTGGCATTTTTGGGGGGTTGAATTCCCTTTTCCAAGTTCTTTCCCCTCTGTAAAGGTTTTTTTTATTTCTTGTAGAATGCGTTTTTATCATTCTTTCATCTGATTGTTCTATATACTAAGTGTCATCTGCAAAAAAACCTTATAGTAGTCCAGGGAGAGATTTTTATTCTTCTTCTCTTCTAAAATATGGTTCACTCAAAAAAGGTAGGCCCCGCGGCATGGGAAAAAGAAAAAAAAAAAAAATTAAATTAGTGCGACTCGTTGTTGGCCCTGGAGCAAAATTTGGGAACAACGGGTCGCACTCGATAATCAACAAGTTAAAAGCTGGCCAAATTCAGGCCAGGTAACAGTTAAAAAATCTGGGGAGTTAAAAAAGAAAATGTCAATTTGAGATCTCAAAAATGTGTATCAATTTTGTTTTTTTTTAAAAGAGACTGTTTTTGTGGCAAACTTTATGGCACCGGCAGTGAGTTCCAAACCCTACAGAAACTGGGATAAAAAGAATGTAAGGGCGTCAATATTTGATGCGGTATGGAAACTTGACCGCCCCTCCTGGTGCTACTTTTATTCAATACTGTTGTTCCATTGGAATATCAATTGTTTTGCTCTACCTTTGAAAAAAATTTGAGTTGTAAAAGCTCTTCTTCTTCAAGGGTTTCCCCTTTAATTTCCCCATGTTCTTCCTGTTTTTTCCTTTTCTTGATGTGGTTCCCTGTTTCGAACCCCTTTGGGCCCTTTCTGAATCTTTTTTGGGTTTTCAATGTCCCTTTTGATGGTTAAAGGGCCCCAAACTGGCAAACCCCTATTCCGTACTGGTTTAAACCGGTTCGCAGCAGGGCGTCTTTTTCCTTTTGGGGGGAGTCATTTTTTTTCCCGATAAGAAAACTAAGAGTATTTGCTTTCTTAATACTAAATTTTAAGTTCTTTCCATTTCGCGGGCTATCTATAATCACGCCAAATATTTTGCAGCATTGGTTTTTTTTAGAATAGTATCTTTAAAAAATATTCTGTTGTTGGTTTAGGTTGTTACTATGCAAAAATTTGGGACTTTTGGGGATGAAATTCCCTTTTCCCAAATTTTTTTTCCCCTTTTTGAAAGCGTTTAGACTTTTTGAGAAGCGTGTACATTCTTTCATCTGATTGTTCTAAAAATAAGCTGTATCTGCAAAAAGCCTTTTAGTAGTTCCCGGGGAGATTTCTACTTATGTCATTTATATAAAAAAAGAAAAACGGGCCCCAGAAACAATTTTCCCTGTGGCACCTGACAAGGGTGGTTTACAAAGGGGGATGACGACCCCTTTCCCCAACAACTTTGCGTTCTCCCAAGGGAATGATCTAGCCCATTTTAGCAAAGAAACCCCCAATGCCGATGTGTTCTATTTAAACAGAGGGTCATGGTTTAACCTTATCAAAGGCTTTGAAAAGTTATTAAAAAAGCTTTATTTGCGGGTTTTGTTAAGCAGTTTTAAAAATCATTGAGAGTTGTTTAAATTGAGTCTCAACCCTTGTGTCTTTTAAAACCCTGTGGGGTTATGTAAAAAGTCATATTTTCAGATGGTCCATTTGACATATTTAGTGTTCAATTGTTTTGCTGATATGGATGAAAGATATGGTCTAAGTTCTTTGCTTTTTTTGTTTGGGCACCCTTTTTGAATAAGGAACAATGCCGGGGTCTCGCCATCTCAGGATTTTCCGGGCCGTGAAACTTGGTAAAGTAGTTGGTATACCTACTCAATTTATTGGACTATTTTTTTAAGAGTTCCAGGAACGCCATCGGGACCAGTGTTTTTTTTATTGATGTTGGTTCCCCGTAAACTTAAATACTCCTGTTTTGTTTACATTATGTTTGCATTTCAGGGAGTTTATATATCCTTTTGTTAAAAGTTAATTAAAGGCTTGGGATTTTAGGGGGAAAAAAGAACAAAAACTGTTTTTTTTTGTAAATTTGCTTTCCCTTTAGGTTCCTGTATAGGTTTTTCGGTTGTTTCTAGGTCTGGAATCCCAATGTTGTCCGTCTTTTTCCTTTGTAAGACCCTAATTTCTTGTTTGATGATCACCCCTTTGAAAAACATTGAATTAACATAAATTGGGGTGAGCAAGCCCACTTCTCTCTGAACCCTTTTCTTAATAGTTTATACCTAACCGTAATCTTTTTGAAAAAGGGTGTGTTTTTAATTTCTTAAAAAAACGAGTTTCTTCTAACAAACGTTTAGTTTTTGTGTAATCCAGGTTGGTGGGGCTTTCTTGAAGTTTTTTTAGTGGTATGTTGTCATAATTTTAAAAAATCCAAGTTTGTTTTTAACACTTCCAAGGTATGACTTATCTTTAAAACTTGGGACCTCAAAAAAAACACTGAAATCATGATATCCCGCACATTTTTGGTAAGTCTGCTTTGGGTTTCCAGAGTTGTGGGCGTTTGGGGGGTTTTTTTTCGAAAGGGTTGAAAGTTGCTCTCTAAAAGGATTATGTCTGATCACCCAGGCCCGAAAAAAATTCCTGTTTCCTAAAGCGCTGGCCCAAATTGGGACAAATCATCCGGATGCCTTACAGGTTGGTTTTTTTCAATTTAGTGCACAATCCAAAGGGCTTTGGTGGTTTAAAAAAGAATTTTATTTTTACTGTTTGATTTACCCCGGTAGGATCTTCCGCCCAAACAATATCTGGTAAGTTAAAATCTCCCCCTAAACCATAATATTGTTTCCTATTGGCCCAAAAAAATGCAGAACTGTTCTGCAAATAGACGAACATCTTTTTTTTTGAGTTGGGGTCTGTAAAATGATCCAACAAAAGGGCAGGTTTTATTCTTAAAATTAATCCTCAAAATAAACTTTCACATTTTTGCCTGATTAAAAACTCACTGGAAGTTCTTCCTAATGGCAACCCAAGGGCTCCCCCACTCTTTTTCCAAGTTGTCCTTTCTATAAAAAATTTAAAAACCCCCATTTAAAAATTTACTGCTGGATGTTCCGTTTTAGCAAGTTTTTGTTCCAATTACATAAAGTTTTTTTTCGGTGACTAAATTAAAGAGTTCTTCCTTTTTTTTGAAAAAGATTGAAAATTTACGACTTTTCATTTAAGTTTATTTTTTTCTTAAAGATTTGGGTTTAGTTGACTTTATGATTTTTGGGTTTTAAAGTTTTAGAACAGGGGTGGATCAAATTAGGAAAATTTTCAGTTTTCTTTTGGGGATCGGTTGGTGAGATGGGTCAAAACGGTTGCTTTCTGGGTGCAGTCTTCAATAGAATTTAAAAGTCTCGAACTAAAGTTTGGAAGCCCCAGGTAAAACATGTCCCAAAATTATCATATTTATAATGCTTATGTTTATAACAACATTTATGTGTCCATGTGTGTTTTTGTGGGGGGTAGGGGGTGTGCAGGTGAAAACAGGAGATGGTGAGAAGTGAGGAACCAAGGGACGCAGCCAGCCCAAAAAGACGCAGTGGACGCGGGAGTTTTTTTCTTTTTTTTCCCCCATGGGGTAGGGCTCAAACCAGGAAGCAGCCCGGGAATCTTCGCTCTCGCATCAGCGCACTGAGTGCGCCCCCCCCTTTCCCCTCACGCCCCGTCGTCAATCATGGTAAATCTGGGGAACTCTCTCCATTTTTCCCAAACCGCTTACTTTTTTAAAAACGTACCGGACGCAAAACAGACCCCGGTGCCCAAGACGAAACGAGCCCCGCGAGGCCGGAACCACAGAAAATTTTTGTTTTAGGCGCTTCCCTGTTGTCTGGCTCGCTGTCCGTTTTAAAATATCAACACATATTTACTATCGATGAAAACTAGAACAAAGGAATAAAATTTCAGTAACACATTTACAATTTTTTTCCCGTACTTAATCATTGTATTAATTCCAGAGTAAAGCCATTTTAACAAACTTACGTAATTTTCCTTTATTTCGTGAAAAAAAACTAAACAGGTGAAATAGTTTTGAAGAATAAAAAGCTGGCATCTGCTCTTTTTTGCATATAACTTTCATTTCCGGCGTGTGGGAGAAATTTTTATTAAAAATTACAGAAAAAACAACTGCTTTCACTTCGCTGGGCCCTCGGCCCACTTTTGACACAATTTTCAACTGAAAAAAACTCGTTGAAACGGTCTGTTTTAAAAAATAAATTTACAATTTTCATTTTTTATTCATAAAAAGAAATGAGTCATAAGCAAAAATTTTGATCGAGAAGTCCCAAATTCATGAAACGGGGAAAATTTAGATTTAAAAACCCCCAGTAAACAAAGGGGGCCGATTTTTCAGTTGGTAGAGGTCGGACTCGGATCTGGGGGGGTTTCGGGTTCGAATTTCGGTTTTTAGGGGGGGTTTTTCCTCGGTGTTAAAATTGGTTTGACTCCATCCCCCTTTTGTCGTTCGGTGGGACTATAAACCGGGCTAGTCTGTACATGCCTAAAGACCCTCACGGCTCTAAAGATCCGATGTCTGTCCCAAGAGGGTGGTACCGGCTACCGAAAATAACATGCATGCAACCTGTGTGCCGAATAGCTACTTGAAGACTGTGGGCACGGGGGAGGTTAAAACCCCCTTGGAAGAAGAAAAAGAAGGGAAATCGCTAAAAGGGACCGGCGCTGTAGTCTTTTTTTGCGCAAACCTTGGGGGAAAAGATTAAGCATGCGTATCGAAATGAAGGGTATGGACCCTTACTTTTAACAGCATCTTAGATTCTTCGGTTTTCCTCTTACTTTTTGAAAATCAAAAAATTATTAATGTTTATTCGACGACAATTGAAAAAAGTCGTGCGAAATACCAGTTTTGAGAAAATATGGGCTTCTCGCCCGTTGGTTGTAATGAATCAATTTCTTAATTTTTGTGACTTTAGCGAGTACATACATATGTAGGTTCTGAGGTATTTATGATTTTAAAGAATTTACACAATTAAAAAAAAGATTCGCCCAAAGGGGGGGTAAGGGGAAGTAATTCGAACAAAACATTTTTTACCCCGAAAAGTAACCAAAAAAAAACAAAACTGTTTGGCCCAGCACCGGCTACAAGTATTGCAGCGTCACAGGCAATGCTTTATGTTTCCCTGTGACTCTCAAATTTCAAACTCTGCAGGATATTTATTTGGTGGACGGGGCCAGGATTGAGTTCAATGTCTCCCCATAGCAGGATAAAGGGTTAAAAACCCTGATTTAACTCCTCTAGTCTAACTCTTTTGTTATGTCATTTATATAAACTTTTATTTTTTTTGTCATTTATATAAATTAAGAAAAAAAAAAGGCCCAGAAAGTTCCTGTGGTAAACTGACAAGACTGGTTTACAATGGGATGTGCCCTTTCCCCAACAACTTTCTGCGTTTACACGGTTTACAATGGGTGATGACCTTCCACAACAACTTTCTGCAGTTTAAATAAAATGTTTGGGCTGTTTGTAGCTGTAGTTTTTGGCTTTCATGTTCGATTTTCACGAGGGAGCTGGGGCAAAAATTTAATATCCGGGCTCTCATAAGAGGGGAACCAAAAAAAAAAGGGCTACTTTCTAAAATAATACGTTGTTAAAACATGGCGTCGGAAGTAAACAAATTTGATCGGCGTTTCTTTTTTTTTTGTTGTTTTTATGTAGCTTTTCAAAAGGGAAATGCATAGGTATGAAAAATGAATTTTGTTGATTTTTCCCTTTAATGCTTTTAAATTGTCCTGTATGTACCTTCAATGAGCACAATATTTTAAATGCGTATCCAAGGGTGATTATCTTCTTGATCGACAGTTCCCGGTAGCAGTCGATCAATTTTTGATCTCTACTTGCGCAGGCTGAAGAAAAAATCAGACAGAAAAGACGGGGCGACTGATCAGTGATCCCCCCATGTGCCGGGCCCATTCATCACTTAGCAGTGGGGTGTGGGGGGAGAGAGGGGGAGAGAGGGGGGGGAAAAGAGAGAGAAACAAGCAAGCAAAGCAAAATTCTTATTTACGAGGATAAAAGTAAGATGACGGCTTTTTTACATTTCCCGTCTGCCCCGAGTAGGGGCTAAACATGCAGTGAAATCAATTCATGTAAGAAACAAAAAAGAAGCAAAGCGGGCTGTAATCATAGAGGAACATTAAACTGAGAGAGAGAGAGATCGATTGATTTATTGATTGATTTTTCTTTAATACCCAGGATGAAGATTTTAGGCCCCAAAGCCTGTTTACAATTGTCTTGTCTGCATACATTATTTCAAAAATATCATTCATACAGACAATCAAAAATGAACATGAAAACAAAAATTTTACAATGTAAAAAAAATATCTAAAAAGCATAATGTGGGGGGGAGGTAAAACAAAAAGAAAATTTAAAGCAAACAAAAAAAACAAAAAAATAATGGAGAGGTCAGGGGGGGTGGGGAAGGAGAAAGGTAGGTAGGGGGGGGAAAAAGGGGTGGTAGACAGAGGGGAGTGGGGATGAGCGATTTTAAAGGATAGGTTATATGTTTAGGATTATTTAAAGTTGGTACAGAAGACTTTGCGAATGGGGCGCTAAAACATTGTAAACAAATAATTTAAAACTGAGACATAAAATGTTTATGCAAAAGTTCCTTTAAAAGTTTTTAAAATATTCAGTTTTGGATCTATTCGGTGGAAATGAGTTCCAGACATAGGTCCGAGTAAACTAGGCTTTTTTTGAAGCAAAGCGTGGGTAGGGAAGAAGGAATTTCGGAGCCAGAAAAGTGTTCGATCTTGTAAAAGGGCTTTTATAAATGGGCAAGACTGTAAGTTGTAAAATAAATGATGCCTTGTTAATTCAAAGGGTTTCGAGGAAGTATGTTGCCAATTTTAGTTTTTCGTTTGTTAGAGGCGCTGGAGGAAAATAGCTTTTTTTGCACGCCTTGGAGGAATTCAGCCTTTTTTTGTGGACGTCACTACTGCCGTCCCACATGTTTAGGTGTAATTGATAGTGACTTTTGTTTGCATTGAAGAAAAGTTTAAGCGTTTTTCTGTTGACGTAGCGCTTTAAATTTAGATAACGGAAAAGGGTGTTTTGGGACTGCCTTGATACGTTATTTAGATGAGTTGCCCTTTTTTTTTTTGTCTTCTTTAAACCCCAAAAATGATGCTTCTCTGCTCGATAGAAGTGCCATTCAAGAAAATTTTAGGCAAAGGGAGTCACTGGGGTTTTTTTGGGGGGTGTATAATCATAGATTTTGGGTTTTGGGGGGTGTTATGACCCATTGAGTTTTAATGAACCCGTCTGCAGTCGTTTTTTGACTTTCCTGGAGAGAAGTTTTTATTGTCTGTAGATCCCCCTACCCTTCGTTTGGAGCGGAAAATCATCGAAATAAACTGTCCTGACCCTTTTATTGTGGGCAATGGTAAAAACATTGATGAAAATGCAGTTTGTGGGGGCCTGTCGGGCCTGTGGGACTCCATGTTGACAAAATTGAAATGGAGGTTTTTGCCATTGAGTGCCACACCTGAGTCCATGTTCAAGATGATTGGAAGAAAGAGTTGTCGGGGGGGATGGTTCAAGTAGACAGAAGGTTTTTTTAGAAGAATGGGAAAGTAAAAGATCAAAGCCTTTTTGAAAGTCAAAAAAAGACACCCGTCATTTTTTGATTGGTTCTATTTGAAAAACCCTGGTCCACATTCGTGATAATGTGTGGGCAGAATGATTTGTCGGAATCCAGATTGGAGTGGGGAAATAGTTTGTTTTTCCATGAAACTGAGATACGTTTTTTGGTGTGTTGTGTCTTTCAAGGGGGGGTTTTGGGTAGAATTTATGTAAGGATATAGGTTGAAATTATTTGGATCCGAGAGGGAGGGAGGGGGGGGAGAAAAAGGGTTGTTTACGGCTTCAAGCCCCGACAGTGGAGCCTGAATGATTTTTTGTGGAACTTCAGACTCGATGGTACTGGAAAAAAAGAAGTTTTGCTGGTTGGCAGCAGGGGTTTTATAAAGGGGATCGCCTGTTTTGGTTGTGGGTTGGGTTTTTTTAAAATTTCCAACAACGGTTTTCATGAATTTTGAAGGTGTGAGTCCCCTTCAATTTATCGTCATAGCAGACACACTTGAAGTTGATCGATCATTGCCTGTGAAAAAAATGCTGCTCTGTACTGGGGGTTGTTTGGGCCATTTACTGTTATCTGCGTTTTGTTTTTAAACTCCCCGTGTCTATTTTTTAGAGATGTGTGGAAATTGTGAATCTATAGGGATTGATTTGTTTATCTTGGACAGCTTGTTTGTTTTCACTGTACACATAGACTCAAAAAGAGCAATGGACACGGGGCTTTGCTGCACTGTTCTTTTACGTCGAAACTGTGGACCATCTTTAAAAAAAAAAAAAAAAAATTATTTAAAGAGACGCTTGGGGTAACTAATTTTTTGCTAAATTTTCTTGTTTTTCTCAAAACCATCATAATAATTAATATGAAGGTGAACATCATCTGAAAAAAGAAGTCACTTTGCCCTAACCTGGCCCCTGGGACTCACCTAGTACATTCGATTTGCCCCCGTGCGGAAGAAAAAGCAATGAAGAATAAAATTTTGAATTATTAATTTAGCTTCTTCCGTCCCGGGGGAAGGGGTGTGGGTGAGAAGGATGGTGAGAGTGTGACAGGGAAGACAGCAAAGAGTCAGAGACAAGCCGCAGCGTGGACGACGTGGAGTTTTTCTTCTTTTATTTCTCTCCCATGGCTAGGAGCTCAAACCAGGAACGCAGCCTGGGAACTCTCTCGCTCTCAGCACTCAGCGCACTGAGTGCGCCCTCCCTCTGCCTCTCACGCCAGTCGCTCACATCATGGAACTCTAGGGGAACTCTCTCTCCATTCTCACACCACGCTCTACTTTTATAACACCGTACCGGACCGCAAAGCCAGCACCACGGTGCCGAAGACGAAACGAGCCTCGCGAGGCCGGAACCAACAGAATTTTGTGTTTTCTATGGCAGCTTCCGTGTTGTCTGGCTCGCTGTCCGTTCAAACTATCAACACATATTTACTATCGATGAAAACCTCAGAACACAAGGAATAAAATGCAGTAAGTCACATTTGACAATTTTGTTCCTGTACTTAATCATTGCTGATTAATCTCCCAGAGTAAAGCCACTTTTAACAAGCTTACGTCATATTTTCCTTTATTTCGATGAAAAATACTAAACAGCGTGAAATAGTTTTGTAATGAATAAAAAGCTGGCATCTCGCTCTTTTTATGCATATAACTTTCATTTTCCGAGACAGTGTGTGGAGAATTCTGTTATTAAAATTACTAGAAAACACAACTGACTTTCCACTTCGCTCGGGCCGTCGGCACCCACTTTTGACACAATTTTCAACTGAAAAATACTCTGTTGAAACGGTCTGTTAAATAATAAATTCTACACATTTTCAGTTGTATTCATAACAGAAATGGAGTCATAAGCAAGATTTCGATCGAGAAGTCCGAAGTTCATGAAACGACAATTCAGATCAAAACTCCGACAGTAAACAAAGAGGGGCCGATAGCTCAGTTGGTAGAGCGTCGGACTCGTGATCCTGGGGTTGCGGGTTCGAATTTCGGTATAGGGGGATTTTTCCCTCGGAGTTAACATTGGTTCTGACTCCATCCCCCTATAGTCGTTCGGATGGGACTATAAACCGAGGTCTAGTCTGTGTCACATGCACTAAAGACCATACACGGACTCTAAAGATCCCGATGCTCATGTCCTAAGACGGGTGAGTACCGGCTACACGAAAATACACAATGCATGCAACCTGTGTGCCAGAATAGTCTACTTGAAGACTGTGGGCACGGGGCAGGTTAAACATCCCCATCTGGAAGAAGAAGAAAGAAGGCGACTCGCTAAAGGGACCGGCGCTGTCAGTCATTTCGTATAGTCGCAAGCCTGTGCGGAAAAGATCG